>WYDI02169497.1:0-55161 GCA_009867235.2 Psittacus erithacus | reverse complement strand
CAAAAAAATCAAATTGAAGACAAAAGGCAGTGAACTTTTATACAAGTTTGTGCATTTTAGTTAAAGTTATTTTTACTTCACACTATCCTTTCTTTTTAAATCTTAATTTTTCTTTGTCCTTTACATAGTTTATTTGTCTAGATATGTCAAATAGGAGGGATGCTGCATGCTGCCAGGTGGGATAGTTTGACAGCTACGTGAGTGAAATGTAGTGTTCTTATACTGCATATATTGCAAATGGATCAGGTGTCACTGAGCTTTGTGCTTTTCGTGTTTGAGAGCTACGTAGTGCATATGGAGAAGCCTTCAAAAATTGTCAAATAATAGGGTATTATTATTTGAAAATACTAGGGTATGTTTTACTTTCAAAGCTGAACTTTAATGGTTGTCAACATAGTATTAAATTGCTGGTTATGTGGGATGGTTGGTATCTTCACAACTAGCAAGCTTAATTCAATGAAGAGTGAGCTACTGATGAATCACTTGTTTCTGTATTTAGTCAGCTCTATTACAATGAGAATGCAACTGAGCAAAGGAAGCATTGACTGTAGGTGGGTAAATATACTTCTCTGAATAGAACATTGATGCCTACATATAAAGGGAGGTTCCTGTCTTACTCCAAGTGTTAAAATGCTCCCACTCGGTTGTAATAGGTTTTGACAAGTTTTATAAGCATGCTTTCTTCTACAGAAGTACAGAGTGGGGATCTTAAGGAACGAACAACTAGTCTTTTGAATTCTGAAAGGAAATATCAAGTGGGTGTGTTTGTTGTGTGTGAATGTATGACTTATACCTCAAATATGAGCCCATATACGTATGCATTGGTAAGATGGAGAGAATTTTCAAAGTGCCTTTTTTTTTTTCCTCTTTAATAAGAAGTTCATTTGCCACTCTGCAATTCTTTCAGCTGTCTGTAGTATGGTGATTTCTGAGAAAGGATTGTTAGTTTGATTTAGAGTGAAGCTAGGCACTGAAGTATATTCACTTTATGATAGATATTTCCTGTTATCTTTGAGAAGACCACCGCAGTAACACATTTCCATACCCTCCTTACCTGCTTAATGGCTCTCAAGCAAAGCCCCAGGCTCTGACTCCCTTTTGTGTTTTGCCTTCCTGGCCATGCAGGAGGGAAAATTAGGTATAAGAGGGAGCAGGTGGTGCAGGACCCAACAGCAAATGAGCTACGAACTTGGGCAGAACAATGTTGGTAGAAGCAATTAATTTTATAGTGAAGTACACTATTCCTTCCGCTAATCACAGCTGCTCAGGTCTCACTGTGAAGAAGAAAGGAAGGATGCTAGGCAGATATTTGTAATGCAATGAAATAAACCTTACCTAATTTACAATTTAAAGGGTCTTGTGTTAAAAGCTGAGGCTATTTAAATACTAGCTTTAGGGGAACATTAACTTTTCCTCCTTAGAAAATGTATGTTAATAGAGGACTTGGGAGCTGGTTCTGGATGTGTTTGTCAGCCTAATGCTACATCAAACCCATGACCTCTTTTTCTTTTTTTCAACTCTTTGAGCTCTGGGACTAAATTATGATAAAATAAGAATTCTCACTATTTATTTCAGCAAGTTTTATGTACATAATACATAGGGTTATAATAGTTGTTAAGCAGTGATGAGGAGAAGTAGGTCATAGATCATAATTTTCTCTGTTACATTGGTTAAATAAGGACCAGTTTTGCTGTACTTCCTTCATTACAGCAACAGAGAGATGTTTTTCTTCACTTACAGGACTAGTAGATGCTGTCTACTTACATGACTATAACACCTGGAAATCCCACTTCTGGATTACAGTCACACAGTCAGTGCTGTGTCTTCACCAGTGCTTACATTAGTTGTCTGAAGCACGGCTGAAAACAAAGGACATACTTAGAAAGAGCCCCCTTACAGCAGTAAAAAATTGCTCTTGTATTGCATAAGCAGTGGTGAAATGCACACTGTTTGGTGTATCTAGACCAAGTCTGGGTATCCCATGGGAGAACAGGGGAAGGAGAATGACTTCTAATTCAATCATAGGTTTATGGACTGTGAGCAGAAACTGCTGTATGAAATGGTATGCCCTGTATTTAGAAGAAGGGGGATTACAGGGAGATCATTTTCAGTCCTTTAGGCTCTTAGTGGAAGCTGGAGACCTCTGTAATGAGGGAGCATTTCACCCAGGAGCAAGTGAGAGAGGAATGAGGTCATTCAGAGTCATGGGGCTTACAAATAGGCCACAAAACAAAACTCCAAATTATTATGAAAAGCAAGTACATGTTTGCAATGCCTTTGTTTATGTGGAAATCCCTTGCCTTAGTCTGAATATTTCTCTTGGAACCATTTGACCCCCAGAGGGAGTCTTCAAGAAATAAGTTTGGAAGAAATATACACATTTGGCCCACTAAAGCTAGTTGAGTCAGATGTTTGGATTTGTCGCTCCTCTCTCTTATATAAAGACTGGGCTCAGCTGCTCGTGAGGGTTTGCTAGCCAGACTGAGGAGACTGGTTATTGTGAGCTATGTTTCCTGCCCGGTTTGTTCTCCGGGAGACTTGATGTTTTGACCTCTGTTAGCTGTTGTGTTCAAAGTTGTAAACTGCTTGGGGTAAGTACAGGAGGCTTGAACTGTCTAATGGCTGCTCAGTGAAGGAGTTTGAACGCGAGTGGCAGCTGAAGGAAAAATGGATAATGTCTTCAGATTCACACAAGGGAGAAAG
Source organism: Psittacus erithacus (assembly GCA_009867235.2). NCBI lineage: Eukaryota > Metazoa > Chordata > Aves > Psittaciformes > Psittacidae > Psittacus > Psittacus erithacus. Next base: position 52,458 of record WYDI02169497.1, on the reverse strand, counting down.
TATTGAAGTTTAATGACGAAATACTCAGTAACTTTGTAGATCAAACCCAAGAGGGAAAAAAATGAAATTAATAATTTTAAACTTTGGTGGAAAATACAGTGGCCCAACAGAGTTTTACCTTCTTTTTCTTCCTTTTTGTTTTTTACTAGCTGGTAAAATAGAGTAAGGTTTTCCACCAAAGGCGAGGTACCAGTTTCAGCCCAACAATAACACAGTTGTTGCCAAACAAGAAGCATCAATATAATAATATAATCATGAAAAATTGAAATTATTAAATATGAATCAAAATAGAGTCTTTAGTTTTTATCCATTTTGAATATAGTTAGGGTTTTTTTTCTCTTCCATCTGATTTTCTTGTGTTGTTCTCCACTCTCTTCAAGAATCTGGCTGTACCTAACCTGCCTTGAGGAAGGTATTGTCTAATTAAAAAGGCTTATGTAGAGTATAGAAATCAGTTGCAGTTTTCTCATTGCTCTGCAAGGGTAATACATTTTTAACTCAGCCTATTGGGAAAATAACTGATGTAGCTTCCATAAGTGACCCAGCTGACTCAGCATAAGCCAGTGAAGTAGTTCAAAATCATAAATGAGATTTAAGCACTAGATTATTTGATGTCTCAGAAAAAGATGATACTTATTTTCTTGCCCTCTGCTATCCAAGTCTTTTGGACTGGATTTGGGCCATGTCCCTGAGCATGAAAGCTGGAAAGATGCTATTTTAACAAAGTCTTATTTTTATCTTTGATTTCCAGAAAGGGGAACTTTCAATTAACTGACATTGGACAGAGCAGCATCACTACCAAGTGATGGGTGACATAGCGGCTGCCATGACTTGTCTAATTAGCAGGCATTTTTCCTCCTCGTATATTTTATGTCCAGTCTGCTCTGCTTACGTCTTCAAGATTTAGCAGGACCAAATAGTCAGCTTAGAAAACACATTCCTACCTGCATGCAAAATGGAGAGCTACACAAGACTTCTCAGAGCTGAATACAGCAGCAGCAGCATGCATAAGGAGTATGTCACAGTCACTGCCAAATCCTTTATACCTTGAGTTTCCTGTTCCAAGTATATACAGTTCTGTACATTTGCATGCTCGTTTTTCAAGTTCTGTCTTTTACATGGCTGACTGCTAGTGTTATCTGAATGGCACTTTTGTTGTGCGTTATGCCTTTTCTCTGCACAAGAGAGAATTACTTTAGGGGCTGTCATGCAAGTGGCTACCCAGACAGTCATGACTGCATGCTCTTGGAGGCCCGCACCGCTTTACTGAAAGGAAGGATGCTGCAGTAGCCAAGGCCATGGTAGTGATTTGTATAGCCTGCTGTCTGCTTCGACCTCCTTCTCTCTTTCATATACAGTAATAATTATTGTTACCTATGTTGGGATATTATCCTCAAAGTAAAGCAATTAGAGATAAGGTGTGTATTGTGGCTTGGACTTCTCTCTCATTTTAATGCTGTAAGACTCCAAGCTTGCCAAACTGGGCGCATAGGTACGTTTTAGCCTGGTGCTTATTTCGCTTGTATGCAAGAAGGTTCTTCTGGCAGCTGTGTGTGCTCTCTGCAAGCTGCGCAGCTTTCGCTTACTCGGACAAGAACCACCCAGTTAGTCTGAGAGAGTTGAGCCTCAGCATTTTAATAGATCTGTGTGCTTTTAGCCCTCATCACGTTGTTATACCCAGGAGAAGGCAATTTTAATTTTCATATTGAATGGTAATGCTCTAAACTAAACATATTGCTTTGAATCAAAGCAGCCCAAACTTGAAAGCATTCATAAAGTAGAAACAGGTGTAGTCAGCTGTTTAAATACTTCACAAGTTGTTTGACACATTGCCACAGTAGTCTGACTCACATTTGAAAGTTAGGCATTTGCATAAGCGGACTGAGATCATAAATCATTTTGGACAGCGTGTTATTATTTTGTTAGTTCCTGCGGATTGATGGAAACAAGTAGCTGCAACAAAGCAATGTAAGCCGGTTCTGAGCATGTATACATGTTTATGACCATTACAGCAAAGAAAGGAAGAGAAAATGATGTTTCATTGACAGTGATAATAAAAATCAGATGAGTTTTCTCCCCAACTGCGTTATTTTTATGTTTCCTGTTGGTAAACTGGGAGTTGCTGGGTTGAAGTGGCTCAAATGTTTATTTAAATGAAAAGTCAATAGGGCACCTTAATACCACATTAAAGAAAGCTCAGGCATTGTGTTTGCAGAAGTGAATTCCAGATGCTACAAAGCGTTCTGAATCATGCACTATCTGGATTTTCTTGTGCTCTTTTGAATGACTGTTACAAGCCATGACCTATGGTCTTTGTTTCCTAGAAGTAAGCACTACTCTATATTTTATGACATGCTGCAAAATGGATGAAAATATTAATCTAAAAAAAAGATAATTTAATGGAGGAAGAAGGGAGAGAGCCAAGCATTATGTTATAGCTTTTTTGATGAATGTTCTATATTTCATCTTTATGCACTTGAGCCAAGAGAGTAACTCATCTCTTTGCATAAACATATGGTGGCTTTGTTTTTAGGCAGATTTGTGACAGCAGTGAGTGAGTGACTTTCCAGGCTCTGACAGTCGTCATGTTCATAGGTAGCAGTACTGCCAATGAGCATACATATTAACACGGTTATTCAAATTCCCTGTAACACCAGAGTACTGGATTCATAAGCTGGTTCTCTAAAAAAGTTGAGTACTATTACATTTTTTTGCTCAGGGGGTTTCTGTTCATTTGTTTGGGGCTTTTTGCTTGTTATTTTGGCAGTTTTTGAAAGTCATTCTTTTGGAGCCAACATATACAATAGAATCTGATTTCCTTTGATGCAAAGTAGTCAAAGATACCAGATTTCAACAACTGTAGTCTTTTTCTGGGGAATAGACCTGCTTGTGTTGCTTAACAGTGGGGAATGACTTGCATATATACTCAATAAACAATAAATACGAGAGATGGTGAAATGGAAAGCAAAATGAACATCATGCCCATCTTTTGCTTGACAAAGACCATCTGACAGCTCCACTCTTACTTCATGATAGGTGGAGCAGGTAAGAAAGGGAAAACAGTGAAGAAAACAGACTTGAATAACAAGTTAAAATGCTAAAGATTTTATGGAGAAAGAAGAACCTAGATAAAAGACCAAAAAGCCTATGGCGTGCTGCGCTGAGAAACCTTTATTCAAACATATAAAAGGAAAGAGGAATATTTTTATTAGGCAGTTAGTGTTTTATAGTCCATAAAATAGGATCAGGCAATTGAGATCAGCTATAAAGAAAGCCAACCCTCCATTTCTTGAAAACATTCTAAAATCTCAAAAAGGAAACTATCATCAAAATCAAAACAGCAGCTTCATCATGCAGAAAAGGAAGAGGGAAAGGGAAATGCCTGTCTTTCTTTTCATGCTGAAAAGAAGGACAGGAATAGACTTTGTCTTCTGTTCACTTCACCACTTGCATGTTGTCAGTGCTGATAGCCGTCATCCATACAGTTGCAGCATGCTTAAACTTGATTAATCTCAAGCTTCTTAGTTAGATTTCAAAACATAGATTTTCCAGGAGAGATACAAGTAAAACAGAAAGCTAACTTGACTGTTAACTGTTATACATCTTAACTGTTTATAAGTTTTACTTCCTGAAATTTTAATACTGCCTACTCCATATCCTATTTTTCCACAGGAATTAACAATTAGATGATGGGGCAGAATTCTCTGCTTCTAATCTCCATGTGTCAAAGCTTATTTAAATGCAAATAGCAACCTTAAATGCTTTTTACCAATTTACTTTTACAGTCTAAGAACCCCAAAAGGTCTAACTGAACTGATATGCGGAAGACTTTTCCTACCAGTTTATGACATTTCTAGGAACCAGATCCAAATCAAACCAGAGTAATAGCTAATAAACTATACATTTCTATATGATATAAATATCACTGAACATATACCTTAGCAAGTCAGCAGAAATGGTAAGTGTAACAGATAGCAAAAGGTGGCAACCGGTTCTGTTGCCATCTTCCAGATCATTTTGCTCCCAATACATTGAGGTCATTAAAACCCAAAGCTGCCAATGAGTCTGTCCAAAAAAAGTGAATTAAAAAAAAGATCAGATTTTATTATATAAATATGTAAATGCTGAGTCAAAATAAGAAGGAGCAGTCAATGGCAAACATTTTATTTCTGGATGTACTTACAGAAACTATTCAAGTCCTTGATGTATTTAGAAACCAGGCAACTGCTAATAACTAATCTTACAGAGAACGTACTGCATGAAAAAAAAACCCAAAATATAATTACATTTGGTACAACAAACCACTTAGACGCATACTACATATTATAATTTGGTTAGCAACACATTAAGGCATTTACTTGAGTTCTCTCAATAGTACTACTTAAAAATTAATTCAACAAGCTGTTGATCAATCTTGCTTGATCCAGTACAACACTCAAGAATGTGCAAAGTAATATGTTACACTCCTGGTGCCACCTGAATTCTGTTGCTTAACCTGCTACGCTTAATCTCATTTGTTCCAGACCACCCTTATGCATAAATTTACTCCTCCTTTGGCATCAGGGGATGGATTTGCTTTTGTGTGCGGCCTTTGCCTAAACTATGGAGTTAAATGATCACAAAGAATCACAACTGAATGAGAAATAGCAGCAGAAGTGATGAAGATTTCATCTTGGGTAAAATTAGAACTGATGTAATGAATAGCAGTACTTCAGGCAACAGCTTAATTGGGTAAACCTCCCATGTTCAGGGTGATGGGGTCAGTAGTGTAGTTTGTAATTTTCGTCTTAATTCTGCCATGTATATACCTGTATGGACAATGATCAAATCACAGGGCAAATGGAAGGTATGCTCTTCTTTTGGAGTTTCCATTTTCCTGAATTTTCACAATTGAGAAAGTGTGGTTTTGGTATATTGTCCATTTTTCTGATGAGGAGATTGGGTTGAATAGAGGGACATTCTCTAGATTACTGGAATAGAGTGCTTTCAATAGCACTGGGTACCTCCAGATTTTACTGTCACTAAACAAACATAAGTTCACTGAATGCAAATTATTTTCATCAAATCAGGATGTTTTAGAGACCAAAAGCTTAAATGGGATCAAAAAAGGATTAGGCAGACTTGCAAAGGAGTCATGAATTATTAAACACAATGGTTCACCAGTTCATTGAATGAAGTCCCTAATCTGCTGTTCAATAAGATAAGGAACTCTGTACATTTGCTTTGATTCTTCAGTATTTCCCTTAAGTACCCAGTGTTGATCATCCTGAAAGAGAAAAATATTGGGCTCTGTATTGGATCTCTTGGCCTGACTTTATAGCTAATAAGCTGTGATGTCTTCACCATCAAACCAGGTAGACCTTTGCAAAGGGAAAGCAATTTATTGTCATCCCATGTGTGATTGTTGAGAAACAGTTTGTTACAGGTAAGATGATTGAGAAGTCTTCTACAAGCATCCAGAGAAGACATGCTGCAAAGAGCCATGGTTTAGGACATGGTCCTTTCTTCCTGTTGTTCTTACCCAGAGTATTTAACTGAAACACTTCTGTCTTCTACTTTTGTCTTTCTCAGTGGTGCCAGTTACCCAAATTAGATCAGTGCTGTAATGGAGTTATTCCTCCTTAGAGGATTTCTGAAAGGGGTAATGTGTATGTCAATCCATTTTTTCCTCTGAAGGAAACTGCCCTGAACTTGCTTATAAACAAATATAATCCTGGTTTTAATTGATGATTTCCCAAACAATTAAGCAAAATAAAGATTCAGGAATAAAAGTCTCATTTAGATGTTACTTCTCTGTAGCCACAGGTCAAATCCGTATGTGTTCTTGGGGCAAATAAGGCCACAGACAAGTCCGAAGAACCGTTATTGATGACTGTGAACTTCACTTTGGAAAATAACTTCTAATTTCCTTCTAACCAAAAGGAAATTGTATGGGATTGTTCTTCTAGAGACATAGCCAGACAATGCAATTGCTTATTCCACCTGGGATAATTTCATCACTGGTGTCAGCCAATGACAGATATTCAGATGATACATTAATCTCACACTTTGACCATTGCAAATATTCCTTTTTTTGCCTCTAGATCTATTTCATGGTAGCTAAATTATATCTGAAATCTTTCAGTCTTTCATTTGCAATATGGATCATAGAGTCTGTAAATTGATTCAAGTTGCATGTGTTGACTGACCATTACAGAGGCAGTAATTACAATAACTAGGCAGCAATTTCTCTGGCAGTTATCCCCCATGCTGTGTTAGCTGAGCTGTTATAGCTGAGATAGATGGATGTTCACAAAATTTCAAGTGAGATTATGCTTTTTGCCAGACCTACTGATACAATCAGATCTAAAGCATAATTTGTTAACCTCAACTTTTATTTGACCTATTAGCTGATACAATGGAAGATACTATGTCTTCCCATGAGCTAATTAGACTACTAGTTTGACTGATATTTTTCATGTTACTGCCCTCATCCTTTGACACACACAAAGTTGATCTGTATACCTCAAGTTCATTGATAATCAGTATAGGTTTAAGGGTTTTTTGAGCTCAGATTTTTGCTGGACAGGACACAACTGAGATCAGTAGCAAGATACTGATGCTTCTAAAAAACAGGAAACACACCTGTAAGAGGCAAATTTCAATAAACCAGTGGTTGAGTGTATAATGATTGGCTGTACAATGAATTTAAATCTAAATGTCATTAGATCAACACCTAACTGAAATTGTCCTGCATGATTACAAGATGTCCTTTATTAATTTCATATCTAAAAACGCAGCTGGGGTAGCTGTGTTAGAAATTATTTAGGATTTGAGACACCCAAATTTGAAAATATCCTAAAAGTACAAATCAGGAATTTTTGTAATAATTGTCTTAATTTGGTCCATAAATCATACCTTTAAACAACAGGCAGCTGGGCAAATTAGTGACATGCTGAATTTTTGCTAACATATCCTTATGAGAAGCTCTGAATTACCTGTCTCTGTCTCTCTGTCTTTGGAGTGTGCACTTTGTAGCGCAGGTACTGTGTTGTTTCTCATACAAATGGAGGCTACCATATTTTTTCATGTGGTGGTATCTTGCCTCTGAATGAGGCAATGTAACCAGCTCTACACCTCAAGGTACATATTGTTCTTTGTGCTTCTTCAGCATCCTCAAGTAAAACCAGCCATCAGGCAGGTAATGAGCATGAAGAACAGCTGTGATTTGAGGGGATTGGGCACTCCATGTTGGCAGTTTAGGCACTTAGGAACCTGATTGAAAAAATAGCTTTCCAAACAACTTAAATGTGATTGGGCTGCTGTTGGGCCCTCTGTTAAGGACTGTCTTTCACAGAAGTTATCCCCAGTGCTTTGAGGGGCAGAGCTGGAGAAGGTAGGTCTCTCTAAATCAGCTCGCATAATAATCTCTGGTTTGTGGGCAGAGTTTTCACTGTTCCTTTGAGAACTTCAATTACGTGAAGATTACAGAAGTAGCTGTAGGAGATGTTCTCAAGTACCTTTGGTATTAATTCAAAGAGGAATGAGTGAAAAAATAATTTAAAGTGTGACATTTATCTTTGAATTTGTAGAACGATTGTTAGCAAATTCCCTACTGGTTTATTTCCCCAGTTTGGTTCAGAATAGTTTTGAACAGTCAGTTATTCAGCACAGAGTTAGCATTTCTGTTCTATATAGCTGGTATGAAATACTGCTGTCAAGAGTCAATTTGGATCAGTAATTATTTTTCTCCTGCATCTTCCAATATGTTTTTAAAGGGGACAGAGCAGGCTGAAAAGCTGATTTTGGAAGGAGAACTATTCGACCAAGTTTGAGTAACATCAGTTGGTTGATGGATCAAAATCAGAATTTAATATGGTGAAGCTGAGTCTGTTTATAATATTTTATTTTTCTTTTTAATTTAAAAGCCTGGGAATTTCAAATCCCACCTGTGTGTGCTCAAAGCCTTATGAATGGAGCTGGGTTTACAGCTACTTTATTCAGTTCAAGATCATCAAATTTTGTCTGCGTGGCCTCATCTTATCAGAATTATCCTATTTTAGGTCACTGTCTCTGTGACAATAACATTCAGGTTTAGTGCCTACAAATCTGACCCAAGACTAAACTGTATCCTTAGGCAATCTTGGATAGTGAACATTAAATCTTTTCAAACTGCAAATGATATTTCCTTCATTAATTTCTAGAATTCCCCAAGTTATCAATTACACAAAGCCAAATGTTCAATATTGAAAATGCCCAGTAGATTTGTATTTTAATTTCTCTAAGCTCTTTATCATTGTTCAGAGGTAGTATGCGCGATTTACAGACACTTTAGAATCCCATGAAATTTTGAAATTATCAGCGTATTGGGAATCACTCTTCCACTATTTACATGAAAGGCAAGGTGGACAATTTGCAAAGACGAGGCTGAACCAAATGTATACTCTACTCTGACCGAGAGGAGCAGTAACAGCTCAGGATAATAAGACAAATGTATTTGTCTCTGGTTTTCCAGCTTAAATGAAGTCCATATGTATGAGCTGGGACCAAAAGGTCCCTTTAGTTCAGCTGTTCTTAATGTTATGCAGTTGCCATACCATGGTGTACAGCAATGGGGAAAAACAGGTTTCTATTTAGTATTACAAAATACTAGGTAAAAGAGTAAGCGCACACAAAGCCTGGCTGGGACATGAGGCTTAATACTACATGTTTTGTTCTTAAACCCTTATTCACAACAAGGGTTCCCATCAGAACCAAGATATCTTTGAAGACTTGGGAAATTTCCTTTTAAGTTTGATGAAAAACAGAGCTTTGCATGAGTTATTTTCACAAGAGTATAGGGCACAAGTCAAATTATTAAACTCCTTCGGGGATGCTCAGACAATTGCATTGCTGGATTGACTGGGTGTCCTGAAGCGCACGTGAAGAGCTCAGACTGTGTTTGCTGATGGCACTATCTTGTCCCCGTGGAGTTTTTGACTTTTCCATCTGAAGGGCAAGTAAAAGGGAGACCGCATTAATAAATCTCAGTATATTGCTACTTGACATTTCAGCACAAAAACTTGAACAGAAATGAAGAGGTATTGCTACCTTTATCTTAGCAAATTTTGAACTTCATCTAGTTCATATAGAGGAAGTAAAAGCAAGTAGTGTGGTGGCCTTTTTGGACCTTCTCTGGGCTCAGGACTTTCTTATTGTTAGGATGGTTGCCTTGGCATATTAAAGGAGGCACAAGATCACTGCTATACCCATGTGAATAAATAAAAACAAAGGCTGCACACTTTCTTCAGGATGCTCTTCCTTAAAATTTTCCATTTACTTTAGGTAAGAAACTGGTTTTAAGTATTCCTTCTTTGGGATGCACTGTATGCTTACCATGAGTGTTTTCTGTGAGAAAGCATTTCACCAGGAGTAGCCACACAGATGCTTTTTAATTATATATAAAGGATCTTTACACAGAATTCTGCAGACCTTCAGGTTTGCTCAGGCACTATGACAACAAATACAAGGAATCTAAAGAAAAGCTTTTGTTACATTTCTGAAAGAAGGGATCTATTCTGGAGTCTTAGGAAAGTTTGGAAGTCCATTTCCATGGTCTTGCTGGGGGTAGATAGGTGAGATTTGCTTTTTACCTAGGGTTTTTACTCAGTTATATACTAGTAATTAGCAATGTCTGTACAGCTCTTATTTATTTGTTTTTCAATAGTAAAATGACACAGATGAGCTTCTGATGTACTCATGCTAAGGAACATTTTATTTGATAAATAGTCCTACTGAACTGGGAGGGAGGAAGTAGATTAAATATTGGGTTTTGGAATCTGACCATAAATAAATGTTGACTTTTTTATTGTTTCCAATTTCTTATCTCTGAAGTTTCCTGGGGTAGATTCAAGATGTCCAAAATTATGATCATTGCTCCTCAGTGTAAATTCAAAGAAAAATTAATTCTGTCTGAATTTATTTCCCACAACTTTAATGCTTTCAAGATGGTGCACTCCATCGCGCTCTAAGCTTCACCAAAGCCAATGGAATTGGGCCAGTGGTAAATATTGTCTAAAATTCCAAGAAGGAAACTTCCTTCACAGAAGATGACTATTGCAGCTTTTAATTTAAGCTGCAGTTTTTTGAGACAGAGATTTAGAGAGTCAAAAGCACATCTGGGGATATTTTATACACTGGAGTATTTTTCCCAATGAAAATGTAAAGCTTGTCTTGTGTTACGTCCAAAATTTCATCTTAATTAGCATTCGCATTCCCTATAAGCAGCTATATTTTATGTTTGTTTTGACATCAGAGATGTACCGTTAATTAAATGTCAGGAAAAGCAAAGGTGGTTGAGAAAAAGAATGACATAAAATATGTACATATGAAAATATGTATGTGTGTGCATGTGAAGCTAAGCAGCCTCTTTAGCTCTCAGAGGCAGCATTGAGCTCATCGTTGAGCTTTTTTGCTTCCTAAAACTCAATGGCAAAAATCACCTTGAGAGTTTAATGGAAGGGTAAATGAGTTGAATAGAATGTTTTTGTACTCAGTCTTTAGCAACCAATTTCTTCAGTTTTCATTCTGAAGGTGTACTTTGATCAGTCATTGTTCTCATTGTAGTAAAAGGCTTTTGGGATGCCTTTGGGCTTGTTTGGTTTGGGGATGGTTTTCCTATTATTTCCAAGCTTCAGTTATTCTTAACCTAGCTGCCAGAAACATCGATACATGGACAAGGTGCAGTAGTTATGACTCAAATTCTTGTTCTGTCTTGAGATAAACAGTTCCCTGAAGTTCATAGGTTTAAACACTCCATTTTGTAAGCCTTAACTAAGTTTGAGTTAAAAGTCTGAAATGGGAGCAGTCATCAACTTTTTTGATCTGTCACTGAATATGGGTCATTATAATTATATGCTGTGATATGGTAATACAGTAGTCAATTCTGCAAATGTTTGTTATATGCTTAGTGATCTATTTACTTCCTTGCATAAAATGCTCATTGTGAACTGAAGCATACATTGAAATTATGACTGTTAATACTGAAGGAGATTCTAAGACCCTCCTCTTGTCCCATACAGGGACTACTGAGCATAGCAAGGATCATGTAGATGGAGCCAAACTCATTTGCTAGGTACTGGGCCAGAAGACAATCAGTCCATTACAGTTTCTCATACTTTTTCATGTATGACTGCTTGTTTATCTTTACACTGCCAATGATACTGGCCCAAATTATGTTCTAGCATGTGAATAGTATTATTTTCCATGTACTCTGCCATTATACAGGCCTCTGACAGCAAATCTATGCCGCCACCCCATGCATATACAGAGGTATACTTGTTTTCTTATATCAGCTCTCAGAGCAGAGGAAGCAATGCTCCGTTCTGGAGAGAGAAAACAATATTCTACTTGTCCCATCAAGTTATCATCTCTTGAGATAATTAATACTCTGCACATTAACTTTATGACACTAATCACTGAATTTGAATGATGCACAGAGTTTTAAAGTAGGAAAAACATCCCACTGGAGTGTTGTTCTGCCCCTGTCTGTATCCTGAAAAGGGAGACAGTCGAGTCACAGCAGTGCATCAGATAATATGAGATTTAGAATGCAAAAATCACAACAGACATCTTGCTCAGCACCAGGTAAAATCTGAGTGAAAAGTTAAATTTAAGAATAGGGTCTTGGTCCAAGCCCCTCTGGAGACTGGAGACTGTTTCTAGATACCTGAGGAGCTGCTTCCTTCTACAGGACCATGCCTGACCATGACAGCTATGGAATAATAGAAATACCAGCTGCAAAATGGAAACTAACAGGCAGCAGGAACAGCGCTTTCTCACAGATGGTTTGAGCTGTGCTGTTTACTCCTGGAATATATTAGGGATACAATCAGTTCAGCTGGAAAAGAAAATGGTTTCCTTTAATTGACTTAACTTTGCCTCAAGTAAATAAGCTTCACTGAGGAGGGGAGAAATGCATAACGTAGGTACTGTATGTCAACCGCGTTTACAAATGTTTTTAAGTTGTGCTATTGTCAACATGTAAAATACTTAGATTACCTAGCAGCAGAATCTACGCGTTTTCCGGTGGGAAAGCAGGTATATTTCACATGCATTCTGCTTATTGTGATATTGATGGCATCTTGCACGTTTTGTGGATGCTTGTAGAGTAAGACACCAATGTGGTGGGTTGAGGTGGGTTTTGCCACCTTGATGCTGCCAGGCTGCCTGTGGACTTGATGACTTTCTTGACCTCCAGCTCTTTGTCTTTTGCCTCATTTTGGGTGAGACTTCACTTGAGAGGGAAATTATGTCTCCTTTATATTTATATGATGTTCATCACAACAAAATGCTTTTTTAAATTACAACCCCTGGGTTGTACATAAAGAGGATATAGATAATCTTTTTTTTCTTTGTACTTTGGGGGAACCTTATGTGTTGGTCTTTTGTATTTCTCTTGATTCTTTAGATGCCTCTCATAGACTAAGTCTCTTCTATCATCTATGTATAAAGACAGGTGATACTCCTTTGAGGAACCAATCTGTAACTTTCAAAACTCTTGCCCTTAGAGAAGATTTGTTCAGCTACTCACACTCTGTTCCTTGTTTGTGGGTGGAATTAAAATGTTAGAGTGTTGTTTCTCGTATTAAGCACAGGGTAGGAAGTACTTTTAGGAATGAGTAGCATCTTAATTTTAAAAATGAGGATAATCACTGTATGTTGTCTAAAGAAAGCTTTTCTGTCTCTAAATATTGTAGTCTCCTGCCATACAGTAATGAAGGCATTGAAAGAGTTATATGTAGAAAATAACTTTGGATTGAATGATTGATAGCTGAATTTGCTTAGTTTAAATTGAGAATTTAAGAAATAGCAGAGCACTCTTTTGAGAAAGACAAACTTTAGTAGGCTCAGTGACCCAAAGTTTACATTAATACTTTGCTTTCTAATATTGGGTGGACCCAGAATGTCTGTAATTACCCCAGTGTTCTGATCTATGTGGCATTGTGGGGATGGGAGAAGACTCTTGCTTCAAAAATTTTTGTTAGTGATATATGTAAAGCTTAAGTAAGAGTTGATCATGTCTAACTCAGCTAGAATCTGTGTATTAAAATAGGTAAGAAAAGGCTTTCCAGGTATATAAATAAATAAGTAGGACTAATTTCATGCTGCAGTGAGAGCCTGACTTGAGTTCCCCCATTCCCCAGAGCTAAAGGAGGTAATCAGCTTAGGTAAGATGAACAGCCTTTGTCCCAGGAGTGTGAAACAATTGGAAAAGGAAGGTGTAATCCTGGTAGCAAGGACTGTGTTGAGACAGCCAGCCAGATATATCTGGAAAATATCAAATATAATACCTATGTTTAAAACTGGGTAAGAGAAATGATTCATGTATCTGCATGCATCTGTAGTATTGAAGGATTAAAAGAAAAAAAATTTGAGGGAACTAAACATATTGAAATACATAGAAAACATCTTTCGTTATAGCACAAGCTAAGGGTGTAGATCAAACCAGATTTATCACTCCTATATATTAATAAGATATATATTTATATTAATTTATACTATATATTATTGGGCAGATACTATATATTCTTGGGCTCGTATAGGTGCGTGAGATGGACATTCATAAAATTTAGTTATGAAAACTAAAAAATTAGAAGTAGTATTTTTAAGAGGAGAATTGTAATACAAATTGTAATGTAAATGCATCATAAACAGATGATATAATGACAGGCGTTGTTGAAAGGTCGATTACAGTGTAGATTAGAGGTGAACTCTCTGGATTAATTTTGAGATTAATCTTGTTTTCTCTTTTAATGGAAGCTATTCTTGCTGTATATAGCTTTATTTGCTTTAAATCCAGGAGGAAAAAAGCCTCCGTAGGTGAAAGATCACTGGAGAAACAGAAGTAGACGTAAACTGTTCATAATTGCATATTGACTGGAAACTGGAAGTGGTGAAAATATGCAATATCCTCCAGTAGAATTAATGGGACCAAAACAGTCATATTACTGTTACAATAAATGCCTGCATCAATAGTCACCTACCCTTGATAATCTTTTAATCTTTATCTAGTAATATCTGATAATGAAGCACAATGATTTTGTAAAACAATATAAATAGACTGAAATGAGAATTTAAACTGCATGCAATGAAAGCATCACAGGTCCACATTCCAAATAGCAAGCATACAGGCAAATGTCAACTAGTCAGTTTTTAACACCACCTCTGTCCTGTGTAACGAATCTGGGCGGTGTACTGTTATGGGAGGAAATCAAGTATGTAATTACAGGCTGTATCATAATGCAAACGTTATCAGTCAACACTGCAAAGGGCAACTGTAATTCAGATACTTTGCTTTATTTTTAATGCTGTAGTAGTAGGCTTAGGTTGGGGTTTTATTTGTGTGTGTGTTTTAATTCCTATTTACATTGAGACAAAACACAAAGCATGCGTTTTGATCAAAATAAATAACTACAAGTTGAAAGCATTAATTCTAGGGTTGCGCAGTCAAAGCAGTAAAAGTGGTAGAACTTTAACAATTTTTTTTCTTCTCCAACCCAGCAAATATTAGATTTCTGAATAAGAACTCACCAAGCAAGTTTTCAAGCATCACCTAATCTGTCCATATTAAATTCTCAAGAAATAGAAAGGCTAATACAGCTGCTAGTAGCACTTTGAAACTGTTGAAATCTCTTTGAGTAGCACAGAAGGGTCTTGGTCCATCTGTTGTCCACAGCAAATATGCCATCAGTGTAAAAGTTATAGCTCCCTTTAAGGCCAAACTGGCAGTGAAAGTTTTTACACCCTTGAGGAGAATGTTCAAAATATTCAATTTTATATGAAGACAAAAAAAAACCTGTTTTGGTGTTATAGATGTTGAAGAACAACAAGGCAAGAGAATCTCTGCAAAGAAAGGACCAACGTTACTTTCTGTAACTTAGCCTAGTAGAGATTTTGATGATTATGGAGCCGGGCACTAGCAGAAACTATGCTGCAGCACTATCATCTTCAGTATATCTCAAATAGGATAAATAGTAAGTGCTTGTGCCCCATTAAGTCACCAACAATAAATTAGAGGAAATATGAGCTTCAGAAATCATAAACACAATGCATCTATCATATATTCTCATTCATATGGTAATACTTATTACAGGGTTGGGGTTTCCTTTTTTAGTTCTGCTTTCATAAAAATTCCTAAACATCGAAAGTATTTGGAGCTCATAGCCAGCAGTTGTCCTATCAGATTTCCAAACTGTCATTTAACCACCCTGCTTTCACTTGGACTTTAAAAATTGCTCATAATCTCCTCTGATAGTAACTCCCCAGAAGATCTCTTGTAATTGAAAACAGAAAATTGCACCTTTCAGTCAAAAAGTTTGATTTTATGTTATTTTCTTGTTGGAAAGCCAGCAAAACAAACAAATCTCTGAAGGGAGCTCTTTACACGTGTTGGAAATAACTGAAATCAGACTGTGGGTACTACTGAAACAGAGAAATGGTCTTTATTTGATATAATGACAGCTCCACAAAATCATCAGCTTCTCAGTTAACTCTCTGAGGGACGTCATTTGTGTTAAAGTCTCTATAATGGTGACAAACAATTTGGTGTCGCTTATTGGTTCCCCTGGTGTCCCTAGGGATTTTACACCATAAAAATTAATTTAACAATGCCTCCTCTGGTGTGCCTCAAATCACTTCTGAGCATGGCAACTCTTCTAATTAAAATGATTCAAAAAGAAAACATAAAAGAATGCATCCCTGGATTTTACTGTTTTAATCCCAACATGGGTCTATTATCCCAGACCAAAACAAAACATATGGTTCCTATCAGAAGTGATCTTCCTAAAGACAAAATGCAAAATGCTTTGCTTTATATAATGAAATTGGATGGGATAGTCAGTGTGAGAGACACTTTTTTTTAGGACAGACCATTTAATTTTCATTTTCACCTTGAATGTTCTTGACTAATATAAGCAACTGCCCACTGTGTATATACCAGTTGAACATATGGGAGTCTTGCTGGTTGTGTGAGTATGTAGCTGCCCAATTTATATGCACAGACATTCTTGCATATGTAAGCACATCCTACTCTAGGTCACCCTTTTTTCAAGGCTTCCTTACTTAATAGCCCAGATATACATTTTGTCTAGGCTGAGGTATTTCTGGGTATCTACCTAGAAGTGATGAATGAGTGGTCTCTCTAAATATGCATTTTATCTACTTCCTTAACCTATCAACTAAACTAGTTGTGCTTTGAAGGTCCCAAGCCCAAATATGTGTAAGAAAGAAGATATAGGAGTTTTAAAAGCAGTTGAAGATGGAGTAATTCATACAGGCTGGGAATGTCTTAGGAAGGTAGATTTGTCACAGGATGTGCTTCCATGGGAGTTTTCTTTATTAAAGCTCCCTCGTGGATTTCAAATCCCATGGTGTATTTTGCTGATTCTTCAACTGTGTGAGGACTCGAGATGGGCTATTGTGTGATAATACAACCTAAAATGCTGGAAACATCCCTCCTTAGAAAAAAACACCAAGATTGTACTTAGAATTTAAAAGGTGGAGCTGGGATGGGAGGCACAATTGTGTTGTCTTGAAAAAGGGTATTCAGTTACCATGATAACAAGCTTGAAGATAGCACAGACGTGAGGAAACCAGCACTGGCTTTATTTTCTATCATATTTTTGGTCTTTTCCCATGCCTTCCCTTCAATGCAGATGAAAGTTAATTAAAATACTTTCAAATTTGTCTGGGACTTTCTAGCTGATTGACTGGTTACTAAACTCATTGTAAGCCTCAGCCAAAGCTTATCCGGTGACTGAGTCACTTTAAGGTTCCTCTTCTGTATGGTATGTTTTAACCTGTGGGCTGATACCATATCCTTTCTCTTAATGAGGATGTAAATAAAGCTTCTCTTCTATCTCCTTATCTATTTAATGAAGCTCATTACTGTAACATGCTGTCATCTTTAGTTTCCCTGCATCCTTTTCACAGCTGATGGATGCTCAAAGCAATCTGAAGACCCTGAGTCATGTAAGCCTTGTAAGAAGAGGAATTTAGGTTACAAAGAGAAAAGTTTAATGAATGTCTTTTGTCATCAAAGGGACTTAATAGAAACATTTGCGTTCTCCAGAAACAGAAGGAATACAGGGTTGCACTGAATAAAATGAATTGCAGGGGAAGTTATTTATCTGCTTCTTGCTTTTCAGTAGCAGGGCTAGAAATGTGCCATGATTTCTGGTGTATTTTGCAGTTTTCAAATTCCTTCCTTTCCCACTCCGCCTCTATGATCCTTCCTGTCTGCTAAAAGTACTTTTTAGAAGCCACTCATCCCATTTCCGTTACCCTGGTACCTCTGGGCGCAGACTGACAGGGTTATGATTATGGACATAGGGTTTTCTGGGTTTCCTAAGATTGAAAAACCAGCAGAAGCTTGCTGTTTGGGACAGGGCTGTGTCCCTCTGCAGATCCACAGGGTAAGATGCAGTGAAGTAATATGTAAAGTGTCAATGAGGCTGTACCATGTAGTGCACAGCAAGCAGCAAGGTGATATGGGCACGGAAGTGGGGTGAAAAGAGGGGCTTTTATTTGTCCCATAGGAAGCCTAGGAAAGATGGTGGTGTCTCGAGAAGCTTCCTACAGTGCAGGACACTGTGCCAGCTTTGAGGCAATGAGCTATGAGGGATGGCAAAAGCAGTCCACCATACGACAGCCTATAATGCTGTTAGCTTGGTAAATTCATGACAGTAGTCCTCAGTTTAGGCATTTGCAATAATGTTTGGTTTTTAAAAGCTGAAGGGGATATGGATGAATGAAATGAGTAATTCCTGAGTGAATTCTGTAATATTTTCCATGTATGGTTAGAAATGTAAACATGTTGGAATGGGTTCAAGAGACCAAGATGTGGAGGTGTGAGGGATATGTTTTAGCCTGCTTAGAAATCTGAAACAGATATAACTGCTTAGTTTGGGGGTTCACTTTTTGGGGGGATTTTACCTGCTGCAGAAATTGCTGGTAATTCACCCTCCTTCTGCAACAGCAAGGCAGAACAGCAAACTCTTTCCATCAGGCCACGGATCAGGCAACAGATGGCAATTTTGGATGGCCTCCGATGAGGCTGGCTTGAATTAGAGATGAGTCCCATCCCTTTCCAAGTGAGCACAATGCTAGCCTGAACTGGGAATTGGATCATGTCTAAACATTGTGTCTGGATTCAAAGCGCAGCAGAGTTTTGTTGTACCTGGTCCAAGGGCTTGGCTTGAGCCAAATTCTAATCAGGGATAGTAACTTAACAGAGAAATTCTGTGTATTGCCATCAGTAGCTCTGCATTACCTATCTCCTCTGCTGATGTTTCAGGAAAGATAAACTGTCCCCAGGGCACAGCTGATCTCTGAGGGCTGTTTATAGCTCTCTGGTTTAACACCTGAAAAGGAAAAAGTGCTATTTGATTTGCTAACTCTTTTTCACCTCCTTATAACCAACTGGACTTAGGAGGCGCTTCCTATGAGCAATCTCCTGATCAGAGAGAACAAGGTAACCTCTGAAGTAATCAGTAGCTTTTAAGCAGTTGTTCGCAAATCAGGGGCAACCTGTTCTTTCCTACTGTAGTGCGTGGATGAAAAGGGCCAATAACTTGAAAACGGACTTCATAACAGCAAAAGGATGCAACCTAGGAAAGGCTTTTGAAGACAATTGTTAACGTAGATGACAATAAACAGAGAAGCCTCTTTAATTGGTTTTCTGAGTCCCCCATGCTCAGACTAGCTGATTGGGGTTGTGCTGCCTAATGTTACTTTCCGCTCTTTGTAATCCCTTGCTGCACAGTGAAGGGAAAAGCACTGTGGGCCTGCAGGAAAGGCAGCCCTGTTTCCGATGCCCTGACCTTCCACATGCTTTACTGATAGCAGCTTAGGTTTATTAAATATGTGTAGTGTCTGCATCTCATTGTATACTACTTAATGTGACCCTTTGCTTTGGAGCTGGCCTCAGCTGCAAAAGAATCTCAGCACCTCATTCTTTTTACAGTTTGCACTGCCAAACCCCTGCGCTAGGAGCGGAGGTGATGCTCTCCATGGCTAACAAAATGGAAACAGGCACAGGGCTAAGCCCATGCAGCGCACTATTGTTTTATAGAAACAACTGCTTTATTCTCTGCACATGCTCACAAGCGATGGCACAAATGGACACTGAGCTCGGGGACAGACATCTGAAGCTGTGCATTGACTTACGCTACGAGCCTTTGAATTTACTTTGCACAAAAGGCAGGTTTCAGCTGTATCTATCACAGAGCCATGCTTCCCTGCCTGCTCTGTGAAGGGGGATGCTGTCCGCAGCCGCTCCCTGCCATCTCCTCTTCAGCTCTGGTAAAATCCCTTGGGGTGAAGCTAGAGGGTATAAACAATACTTCCTTTCCCCCATCATATCTAGAGGGAAGTCAACTACCCCGTGAGGGCTGTGGGTCCCAATCGCTCTGCCCATGTGGGCAAAAAGGGCAATCTCATGTTTACTCCAGTTTTATGGATGAATGGATTGAAAGTCTGAGCTTAGATGTAGCAAAGGCTGTGCAATACTTCAGGCTGCTTTAGCATGCATGCCATCCACAGCTTGTTAACATGCCAACCTAATTCCACTCTTCTGCTTCACAGACAAGTACCACTTTATTAGCCACAAATCTATTATCTTCCTGTTCAAAGGGCTCTGAATAGGCTTACCGCAACATTCTGCTCTTGTAATACAACAAGTCCTTTCACATTGATAAAAATACTTGAAGAAATGAAAAATCAAATTCAACAGTGACAGAAATTCCGCTCGTTCCTTTCATTCTCCCTGCGTGAGCCAGCAGGTGCAACTTGACATTCTTTAAACAAACCTTCCCCCTGCTTTGTGGCTGAAGAAAGGCTTTGGCAAATGCTTATCCTTTGATATGATGTGTACTTGACAAACTTCGCAGGGAGATCTGAACTGTTGCTTTGAAGCAAATGCTTATTAGAACACTGGGGCACTAAAGTGCGCTGTGATTTGGCTTGGTTGCTCGTAAGATATCAAGTAAAATGTGCCCATTATGTCAATTCAAAGTCAAGTCTAAACACTCTGACTTCTGAGAAATCTGAAGAGAATTTGTGGCCGTGCTGCTCTGCTGCTTTATTGCTTATCTAATTTGCATTTCCTTCTCTGTCTGTCAGTTCTCCTTTGCATTTCTAGCTGAGCAGTTGGTGAATCATCTGGAATTCCTTAAATATTTTCCATTGCTATGTTTTACTTCCCACTTTCAAGCCTTCTTCTGCTCTCCCTGTCTTCAAAATGTGCTGCACTTCCAGCTGAACAAAAAGGGGGGCAACGGGCCTATCTCCCTTTCACAGCATGAAAGGGTTGTTCTATATTTGTGCTTGGTCTACGGGAAATAGAATACTTGGTATTCAGGAGGAAATATTGAGGATCTGGAATGTTCGGAAAGATGCCATGAAGAGGGGACCAGCAATATTGCTCAGGGAAGGTTTGTAGATAAAATGAAACTAATGCATCTCTGCCCTGAAAACAAAACACCACCAACAAAAGAGACTGCCAGAATGCCTCTCAGCCTTTCTCTCTCCTTATGTCTTGAAATTCCCCTTGAAATGTTACAGTTCATTGCAGCGTCTTCTCTCTTCCTTTATCTGAATAGCCCCCTAGTCTGCTGATGGCTGGCTGTGCTTGAGCAAGCAGCTTCAGACATGATTCCCAAAGGCTGGAGAGCACTAGTAAAGTGCCTGACCTGCCTCTTCCACAGCAGATGGCTGATAACACCACCCTGGAAGAGTATCTCTCTGATCCGAATAAGCTGTCTCATCTAGCAGAGGTATGTCAAGATGTAGCTTCTGGAAGCTTGGGAAATGCAAGTTCCGACTTGAAATTTGGTGTGGGTTTTTAATGCTGAATGTAAGTAACTATTAGAACGACCTCCCTGAATGCTCAGTTTGTTCACTCGACATATTTAAGGCAAGACTTGGTAATTTCCTAACAGATTTTCTCTAATCTAATGAGAAATCGTCATCTTGAAACAAGACTTTTCTGGTGTGGTCATCAGGGAGGAGGTGGCATTCACACAGTTAGAGCAGACAACCTTAACAGTTCACCCTGCCCTTAAAATGTGCTAGGCATTTCTCTATCCAGCCATTCTCACTAGATGAAAGACTGCCTCTAGCTGGGGACGATATCAGCTCTTGACTGAGGTGAACAGAGAGGTTGTGCTAGTGGTGGTCAGCGCCCGGCAGCCTCCAGACCTGCAGGAAATGTCCTCACATGCTGCATCCATCACCTGCAAGCAGGAAGCGTTTCTCCCAGTTTAGACTGAATAAATGAATGCAGATGATCAGTCACTGCATCAAGTATAGGAAGCAAACACAGGGAAAGGTGCTCCAGGTTTTTGTTTTCCCTGCTGTCACAGGGAAAGCGCTCAGAATTGTCGATTTGTTGAAATGTTCAAGAGAGGTGACACTTGTTTCTTTTTCTGAAAGCCAGCATGTAAACACAGCAAATGTCATGTTTTGCTCTGAACATACAAGTTGCATCTTAAATATTATATCTTATAGCACGTGTAATGGCATACAGATATACGTACCAAAGTAAAAACATCTGCTGGCAAGACTAGCTGCCCTGGAAAATGAATTGGAAGGGCACTTGCCTGTAACCCCGGGCAAGGAGTATAGAAGGCTCTGTGTCTAGATCTGGTGGGGATTAGGCCATTCAGACATGGCATCAAACTTGCCTCATACAGAGAGGTCTGTCTGTTCAGTTTCAAGTGGAATGAAATTGCAGTTTGAGAAGCTGGTGTAGGAGAGGCTTGTAGCTTTCAGGTTATCTTGCTGCCAGGTGATGCAGTCACCTCACAGAGTGCAGTACAGGCTGCAGTTCATACTCGATTCATTTTTCTACCTAGACCACTATAAGAGTTAAATCCCTTAGAAGCAGTGAAGGTTAGTTGCTTGAAAGCATATCTGTTGCCAGTGAGCCTTGCCCTCAGACACTGAAAAGGGCATGTGCCAGTCACATCTGTGGACGTGTCAGGTTTCAGGAAGGACCAGCTGAGTTGTCAAGGTTTGCTAACCTTTTGGCATCAAAACAGTAAACTACACATGTTCAGCAAGAAACCGCACGAACTTCGCCTTATCTCAGCAGGATGAGCGTGCTGAGCAAGAGACCTCGATGAGATGAGTGTGTGGACCTTATCGCAGCAAGCAGAAGTGCTGAGCCAATAACGATGCGATGGCTTTGGCATCAGACTAACGAGCCAGGCTTGCTGATACTAGCACTCTCAGATTTTGGCTCCTGGACATCAGGCCAGCACAGTGAAGATTCTGAGCCTGTAATATCACAGTACCTAATGACTTGGCATCACCTCCTCAAGCTAGAGCTGCTGTGCTAATAACCACAGGGGCTCAGCCTGCCACTTAGCTGAAGACCTATTAATTAGTGGTGCTAAGCCAGGAACAGCAGACAGTCCTGCAAAATTCATATCGATGTCAGCCCTGAAAGAGCTTTGCCTCTATTAAGGAGATTAATAGTGGTAGTGTGGAAAGTGAAAAGCTCCCGTTACATCTCCTGGTTTGGCTGCGCATTGCATCCCTCAATCTTCCATGTGAGAGACTGTCATCTCTTTTTCAGAGGCTAAAGGAGTCTGGTTTGTCCTTTTTTGATATAGTCTTTTTTCAGACAGCCTTCTCTTCTTACATCTAAAATTAGATGCATCTTCTGAATTCACATTATTTAGGGGAAAAGAGCGTGTGAGGCCAAATCTAGAAGATCCTAGAGAAATTTCAGTGCATGATTGGAGCAAAGGAAGAAAGAACTATCATTTCTGGGTGCAAGGAGTTTTTTACATGGATGTATGTCCATGAGACCGTTCTATGGTCTAAATGGGAAACACTGGAAATGGGTGGGGAAAAAACTCACAAAATCAAACCTGATGATGTTTCTCAACCTAGTTATTTATAAAGTAAAATCTATTTCATTTTCTCAAACAGAAACCTGTGGAGTAGAGAGGGTGATTTCTACCACCACCACCACAGTTTTCCCCAAGTTTCAGTCTCTTCCCATGCCTAGTAAATGTTTCTGTGAGTCTGTAAAAAGACATTTGGGAGGATTCCTGACTATTCAGTTAGCATTTAGTACTGGTGCTAAAAGTATGGTCTTTGCAAATTAACAACTATGCAGTTTCTATAGTGACCTAAACAAGATGACTACCTGAGTGAAGAGTAGCTGATGTAAGCAAAGATAAACAGATAGCAATGTAGGTATTCTAAATGATTTTTTGGTTGGTTTGTTTCATTTGTTTTGTGGGGTTGTTTGTTGTTTTAGGGGTTTATTTCTCAGCAGCTAGATCCTGATGTGAAACTGTTTTGGGACCTCTTCGGTGTTCTCTGCTAATGCTTCATGGTAGTAAATGGCCAGGAAAGGTTATTCTTCACTTTCATGTAGCTTCATCAGCTCTTTTTCTTTAATGGCATCATAGCTTAAACAGATACACATCTGTGGCCTGTATCTTTCTTTGAAATCTGAATGACAAATGAGTCTCCATGCAATGCAGAAGACGCTTGGTTATACACCATCCATCCTGCAGTGGTGCCACTGTCCCATCAGTGGGATGAGCCCACCACAGCTAGAGACACAGGTTTTACTACGGAAAAGACATCTAGCATAAAATTGTGTTCTTTCACAAAGTTCCTCATGCTGTTTTTAAACTGAGTTTTAGGCAATGATGAGTAGATATAGCTCCCTTCATGGTTTGTTGTTCAGGTTTTTGATTAAGGGCTGGGAGAGTACGCCTTGAGATTTGGGGTGAGCAAGAAGTACAGAGTTTTGGTAGGTAAGCAGATGGTCTTATGCAACATGACATTCAAATTGCAAACTACAACATGTTTGTGCAGTGCTCAGATCAATGCATATCATTTTAGAAACAGGAAAATCATTATTAACATTTAGCTGTTTGTCCATATGAAGCATAAGAAATGGAAAAAACACATGTTCTGTGTTGGTTTTGTAAAGATCAGCTCCAAGTGTCAAGCTGAGCTTAGAGAAGTTTCCCCAAACATACTGGCACCGTGGTCCCCTTTTTTAGGCTGGTGCCCTGGATGCTGAAAACAAGCTCACGATGAATGGACACTTCTAAGCCTCAGGAAAACTCTTAACTTGCCTTTGAAGGCCGTGTTGGCTTTTCAAAACACTCTTTCTTAACCTTTCTAATGCATTTAATTTTAAAATGGTGGTGAGGGGAAGGAACAAATTCCACACCCCCAGTCTGCAGAATTTGCAGTCACTGATGTTCATTGCACACTGTGGCTTCTTCTACCCTGCCATGTGGTTAAAGCTGAAGCTCTGGGGTCTGAGCACTGAAGCTGATTCTTCTCTACCAACCATCCTGTTCCTTATTGCTGTTTAGCTGAGAGTTGAACTGTGCACTTAGAGCCTCTTATTGAGATTTTGTCCCCCCTGTAAGCCAAGTCAGTGCATGTACTGAATTCTTGTATAACTAGTAAAGCTACCTGCCAGTACCTAAGTTACCAGTGGGGCAACAGGCTCAGGGCGATGGTTAGTCTTCATGCCACTACAGCAGACACGTATTGATAATAGAATCATAGAATGGTTTATGTTGGAAGGGACCTTAAAGCTCATCCAGTTCCATCCCCCTGCCACAGGCAGGGACACCTCCCACTAGACCGGGTTTCTCATAGCCCCATCCAGCCTGGCCTTGAACACTGCCAGGGATGAGGCAGCCGTAGCTACTTTAGGCAACACATTCCAATGCTTCACCACTCTCACAGTGAAGAACTTCTTCCTTACATCTAACAGGAACATCTCCTGCTTAAGTTTAAACCCATTGCCTCTGTCCTATCACTACAGTATCTGAAGAGTCACTCTCTAGAATCATTGTAGGCACCCCTTCAGATACTGGAAGGCTGCTATGCCATGCAATAGGAGATTATTCTCTGCCCTGCATCAGGTTGAAGGAGGCAGTTTTTCCCTTCAACAACAAAAAGAAAAAACGAAGGCAAAATGTACCTTAATGTTTTATATGCATTAGTATTGCTCTGATACATCCATAACAGCACTCTGCATGAGATCAACATGGTGCGGATAATAAGGCAAATTAGGTATTCCAGCTGCAAAAACACACTGTGCAGAGAATGATGTGCAGTTCAGCTGCAAAAATACAGCATTCGTGTGACATTATGTTCAACCCTCTTCTCCCAAGAGATCTCTCTTCTAAGTTAGTGTGGAAATGACAGCCATTGCCAACACGATGCAGCCCGTCTGCTTGGGAATCGGGATACTTGCCTTTCTGCAGTTGCCAGTTGGGTGCTCTTAACAAATATCAAAATAAAATAAAGAAAATTGGACTGTCAAAATCCAAAGAAGTTAATAGAGGTAAACACAGCTTGATATGTGTATGTGTGCATGAACGACTTCTTGAACATATTTAGTTTCCATTAAAAAGGCACTTCCAGAGCTTAGAACAGCTAACACGGGTCTTTCCATTTGGATCCCTTCCAAATTTAAGTATATATTTTATTTGGCTTTGTTTATTTCCATAAACATCATCACCATCTTCATCTTTCATCCTGGTAAATTCACTGAACGGCGTAGCTCCCTGTAACAGAAGTTCATTTATCTCACCATAATTTGACATGTGTACATATACAACTACAACTACATACTTGCACCACTTTGAGGTGAGCAGCAAATTAAAACTTCCTGTGAGGACCACCTCACTGAATCCCTTTTCTTCTTATTGCCGGTGCTGCTGGTAGCTGGCTTTGTGCAAGATACTGGCTCTGCAAAGGCTTCTATCCTGGCACCGTAAGCGGCTGGATGCTTTAGCAACCCTTTAAAAAGGTGAGCTCCTAAGTGACATGCAAATCTCTGAATTGCCTAGTTCTGTATTCTGTCAAGGTTTACGAGGGATTTTATTATTATTGTATAATAATAAAAACAGCTTTAGGGATGCAGATTCAGAAAGTGTCAGCTGGTAGGATTAGGAAAGAAGTCCTGTTGCAGCAAGTCTGCTGAAAGAAACAACTGGCATTTCGTGTAGTCTAAATTTTTGTTAATCCAATACATCCTGTATCCTATCCAAAGCATCACTTCACAGCGTGAGTCTCAGCTAGTGTGCATAATTCATTCACTAATTCAAATTGGACGATCCAGGCAGCAGCTCTTATTAAACAACAAAGGGAAAGAAAGAAAGAAAAGAACCACCCCCCCCAAAAAAGTCTTTGCTGAATAGTTAAGTGGTTGAAATGTCGCAGCTCCCTACTTCATTTTCTTGCATGCCCTGAGGCAAGACCCTTAGTTTCATTATCTTGAGAAGTGGCTACTTGCTGAAGGTTCATGTTCTGACCATCCAGCCTCATTGATCTAAGGTTTGTGGGGTTTTTTAAGCTGTTAGGTACTCACAGCTTCAATTTATCTCAGCTGTACCATAGCCAGGCTATCACAAAACCCCCTGGAATTTATATTCTACTCACAGTAATACTGGAGAAGCCACAGCCAAAATGGCTCCAAGGACCAAGCTATGGTCTGATTTTCTGCATCTCATGAAGATAATGGTCACAGGTTGAAGGTGAGCTACCTTTGACGAAGAGTATGAAAGAAGGATGTGCTGTTGCACAGCCTTTGTCCAGTGTTATTTTACGGCCTAAGCTCTAGGTGAATAGGGAAAATCCAAAACTGGATGAGACATAAACTAAGTATGCTAAACAGGAGCTGGCTTTGCTTATGGTCCATATGCCAGTGGTGCAGACAGAGTGCAGAAGCCCGTGGTCCATTCTGAAATTCAGATTTTCAGGAAATCCAGACCACAGAGACTACTTTCAATCTGAAACTTGGAGAGATGAGGGAAGGTGGGGTCTTGCTGGGTCTGGTATGTCTCTTAGCATTAAACACTGGGATGAAAAGGGTGGTTGTGAAAGGTTTGAAAATGGTGTGAAGAACTGTGCTGTTCGTAGTCAGTGATGGTGCTGCAACTGATGCAGCATCAATGATATCTGCTCTGTGAACAAACACATTTCACATGGCTTTGGGCTTATATGGTAGTGTCTGTGTCTTCTAGTACTTAAGAAAAGTGCTAGGAGTGCTGCTTACATCTCTTTCAGGGATATTACCAAGGTGCTTCTGCTCTGCCAGTACATCTGTCCCTGCTGACAACATGGCCAGGGAGGGTCTCCTGTGTGACAGGAGCAAGCATCAGTGACTGAGATCTGCATGGCTTTAGATATACCCTGATGCCTTGCTCTAATATGTCCCTGATTTCTCTTCACCAGGGGAAGCAAAGGAGGGAGAAGAGCCACTGGCTAAATCACCTTGCAAAGCCTGTAGTTCAGCTTTGGGGCCTGTTGGGGTTTGTGTTGTGTTGTTTTGTGGTTCTGTTGTTCCGCGGGGTTTTTTTCTTTTCCCTACTTAGTGTTTCTGTTGCAGCTGCAATAGTTAATGAAGTGCTGAGAATGGATCTGTTATTCAGTGCAGGGGGGAAATTCTTCTCTCTCCTGGCTCCCCACAGGCTCCACAAGTCACTCAGAGGAGTCACAAAGGGAGGACTTGGCTGTTAGCTCAAGCAGCATAGTTTGATGAGCAAAGCTTGGGAGTTTCATAAACAAACATCTAGGCAGCTGCATCCCACCCAGGCTGGCGATGGGAGGATGAACTGTGAGATGTGACTGGAGATCTCCTCAATCACTGCGCTCCCAGCTTTCCTCTGCAGCAAGTAAAGCTGCAGGCATTCTCCTACATGCAAAAGGGACCTTCAAGTTAGGAGAAAGCCCTTTGCATTTGTCAACCAAAGTGTTGACATTTGTCTTGTTGTGGTTTAAGGCATGTAAGTCATGGCGTAGACGTTTTCCAAACTAGTTATTGCTCACAAATAAACAGACATGTAAGACATTTGCTAGCATATTTATTTTTCTGGTGTGAAACTAATGAGTGACATCATATTCTAGCAGCTGTTTTGGTTGTGCAGCCGTTTCCTGCAAAGATCATGTCCTGAGAATGAAAGAAAAAAGCAACAGATCAAAAACTGGTCGAATGATAGCAAACATCTAAGTATAGCTGAATAATTAATTGAAATGATAAATTACTCATTGCAGTAAGATCATGAGTGAATCTGAATCCTGGACATCCTGTCCTATGCAAAGAGCCCTGGTAATGTTTATTTAAGTGGGAAACATTCTCTGCAAGGAAATGGGTAAATAGGGACCTCAGGAGTTCAAAGCTAAGGTCCAGCAGAAGAAATGTCAGAGCTCAAAGGCCATGCTCTTAATTTGGGTGCATCATTGGTTACAATTTATGTTCATCAGAGATCTGTCTCTCAGTGCTTATTCACATTTCTTATTTGATTAGGCTTGCAAGTACTGATCCCATTTGATATTAGCCTGTAGGAGCTTCTGTCTCTTCAAGCTTTAATGACAGGTAAAGATAATTGTGGAATAACCTGATTTGGACAATGCCCAGCTGGTTTTGGTCCAGACTCAAAACAAAAAGGAGAGAGATGTCTAAGAACAGGAGACATTATCAAACCATTTAAACACATGCATATTTAAGATTAAATCAAAACTGCTTGACTTGGATTACTGAAGGCTCTGAAGAAACAGTTCTCCACAGACATTTTATAGCAGCAGCAATCAGTGGGGGCCAACTCTTTTATTTGCCAGTATCTTCAGCAGTGTTTGTGTGAGCGGAGTAACTCCTAATGTTCTTCAGCATGTATGTTTCCTGCATCTGTGAGATAAATTTTGCCAGATAAATGAAACAAGAAGGTATTTTCACAATGTACAAGTGAGTTACGACGTCTCATTTACAACACGCTCCAGGGACAACTTGTCAATAGAAGTGCTCCTCTCTCAGAAGTGTGTGGTAGAGCTGCAGACAGAAAATCCCAAAGAAGTGTCAGTGACGCCTAAAATAACGGCAAAGTCATTTTCAAGTTATTTTCAAAGGAGGTATCTACTTCTCCCATGCCATGGTAATAAAGCTGTCAGACATCTGAGCAGGCAGCAGCAGAACATAGTGCTTGTGACCTGTGTGTTTGCATAAGTCAGATACAGAAGTTGTAGTTCATCTATCTTGGAGAACATTAGAGGTGAGATGGTCTGCTATGATAATCAAAGAACAATAAGGAAATACTCAACACAGTGAGAAACACAGTTTTCTACTGAAAATTTCTTACTTGATTATGGTTTGGAAGAGTCTCTGTGGAGAAACCTCTTCAGAGCTGTTGTGGAAGCTGAGGAGCATGTCATGGTCCATGGTTAAGGGCCACCCACTGAAATAGTTTGGCTTTAACTCTGCATCCATGCTGATAATGCAATGCCTTCCAAAGTTATTTCAGTGGGAGCAGGATGAGCCTGAAAAGCACCCTCAGACCTATGAGTGGAGCTCAGTTTCCCTCCTGAAAGTTTATTCTCAGTATCTCTGGCTAGCTCTTTTGAAATCATGTGATACCAAAATACAGCAGAAAGCAAGTTTGTGGCGGGGGGAGAGTGTTTTTGTTGCGGTTCGTTTCTTTGTTTGGTTTTTTTTAAACTGCTTTGAATGGGATATACCCATTTTTCATCCACTATCCATGCAAGTGTGCATGGGAATGCACCACCACAGAGACACCTTGAAATGGCCTCAATTTAATGGTAATTTGGTACCAGATTCTGGCTGACTATATTAACTCCCAGAGAGCTTTTCAGTCCTAGTTTTCCCTGGTTTAAATCTAGCCCCTGTTAACAACATCCACAAGATGACATGGTTACTTGTCAGGAGGCTTGCACAAAATGAGCTGCTGTTACAATACAGATTCCGGTAGAGTGTATCACGCTGGGAATATGAACACTACCTGTGTCCCAAAAGCCTGCTCAGAGGACTGACTAAGCCTGATTGACTGCTTCTGATTTCCTTGCTGTAAGTGACACCGTGTGTAGTTACTCTAAACTGCTGTGAGTCTTGAGTGCTTAGTTGGGTATGTCTTGACAGGACAAAATACGTATTTAGAGGTAAAAATAAAAAGAGGAAAGGAAAAAGCCTCGATGCTTACGCCAGTGTGACAGTTATTCACATGTTTCAGCAGCACTATTTTGCGGTGTAAAGACCTTAGTGAATTTAAAGGCTTCAAAGGGACACAGCAAAAGTTAACCAAACTGCTTTCCTCCATACCTCCAGGGCATTGATTTTTAAACACCTGAGCTCCAGTAGCATTTGGGTTTCCATTTTTAGGCAGGAAGTTTCTTAGAGAGAAAACGTACGTGCTGCAGGAAGAGAGAGGTCTCTGGTACTTTCCAAGTCAGCATTTATGTGACTCAGGTTCATTTGGAGAACAATAATTTATAGTGGCGTGAATAAATAATAGTGGTGAGTTCTAACTGTCCAAACACAACACATAATACCCTGGGAAAATTTCCTCTGCTGCGTGCTAATGACTGATTGTTGGCTTTTATGTTGTGAAGGACTGTAGCAAGTAAATCATTTGAAAATAACCAATATGCTCAGGCTTGTTTAAGCAGCATTTGTCAAACCACATCTTCAAGCCAACGCGAGACGTAAGTTCAGTTTACTACTGCAGTCAGTGTGGTCTCTTTGCCTGCATTTGTAAGTAGCCATGCAAGATCAGCTGCTGAATTTAAACAATCAATGGTTTAGCATGATTTGTATTGCACAGGATTGCCATTATATCAGTGTCTCTCCTTACGGAGATAAATACATTTAGACATCGGGTGGGTGCTTAGCTCATCTGGGAAGATCATCCACAGACTAATTCTAAGAGCATTAGTGAAAATATATTCCCTCATGCATTCAATTTGTGTGTGGAGAAACATTTTCAAGTTATCATTAATCACGCATTGTTGACTGCTCCTTTAGCTGTATCCATGACACGTAAATGCTTCCTTCTTGCTTTTCCTCGTTAGAGCTTTACTGAAATGGTTCTCCTGTTATTTTTGTAATCATACAAGAGTGTGTTGTATGCTTCTTTTCTTGTCTGTCACTGCTTCTTTCTTATACCAGAAAACCTTGAAAGTTTATCATGAAAGGAAACTATCTAAAATGTCGCTTTCCTTTTCAATCGCATCTGTTCATCGGTACTAGCAAAAGGTCTTTTGAAAGATAAGGACTTCTTTCTATCTCTCTCTCAAAGGAAATAAAGTGCTTGAGCAAGGTGGTAACTGGACATTGCAAGTTTTCCCCTGCCTGGTGAAGCCTGCATTGCTTGTGCTGGTTTGCTGGGTTTCTGCACAGGCAGAGTTTTCCAAGCTGTTTCAGTGAAAAACAAACAACAACAACAAAAATGGTGCGAGGTGCAGTGACACAGTTTATGGGAACAATAAAAATTTCTCCCTGTTCTACCAACTTTCTTGTCCCAGGTGGCAGTTAACACATTCATCTGTCTTGATTTTCTCTTTGGCTATCCTAGTCATAATATCCAGGCACTGGGCTTTACAATTAAATGGAGCAGTGTAGGAAGAAAGTCTTGTCCCTTTTAATTTCTTTTGATAAGGACATAATTCCTTTCAATGTCACAAATGAGATTTAGTGCTTTCATCTCTTCCAACTGCCTGAGAGAGCAGGTTTAGGTTTTGAATTGCTTGATGTGAACAATTGCTCTTAACTAGATTAAGAATCCAAACCCAGTTCATGGAGGCTACCAAAATCTCACCTGGGTACTAAAATGGGTTGCCACTGATTTGGAGCCTGTCTTGAAGTGGTGATGTGATTTCAAAGGTTTCATCTCTTATTTACAGTTCCTTGAGCTTGACAGTTCCATTGCTTAGCATTCATCTTAGTCAAATCTTCCTGCCTTTTTTGATCTTTTGCCTTTCTTTTGCATATCTTCATGGAAATATGTACCTATCCGGTGAACCAAAGGGTGAAGCTACCCCACTGATAGTGGATAAGTGATTGTTTCAGTGAATATAGTTTTACCTTGCTTTGATTTCTCACAATTTTTAACTAGGTTTTGTGTTGAGGGGTTGTTCTTTGTATGCATTTGTGCTCAGTTCTGATTACTTTGGATCTAAGGCACTCATTTAAATTTAGTATTCAGTCAGCAATTCTCTGTTGGAGTCATGTGCATGGCTTCTTACCATCTGGCATCACTATGGCTACTACTGGCCCAATGCAGTTTCCATGGTAGTCGATGGACATTTTTGAAGCTGACTTCACAAAGCAATGAATCCAGCACAGGAGAGAAATACATTAATCCAGAAAAGGAATGGACAGAGCTCATCACTGAGGCATACATTGTCATGGCTTTGCCTTATTTATGTTGCAGGGGAAATGGGATCCCCTCCTAACAGATGGGTACTGCTGTTCTCAGATTCATCCAATATTTGCACAGGGATGGAGAGTAGTAAAACTGGGCCTTCTAAGCATCAAGTTAGCAGCCTAACTCTGGTGCTGCCCTTGAGAAAAGAGCTGCAGGATGAAAGCAAGTGTAAGGTAGGGAAAAGGCTGTCTAACACAGCATCATAGTCACAGATTTGGAACCGAAGATAACTCCCTTAACAGACCCTTGCTGTGTTGACAAAACAAAACAAAAATCTCTTTAAATCATTCTCCTGTTATGATAGAATCATGTTATGTTCGTTTTAATGCAAACATGTACTTGGTACATGTGTGTGTCTGATATCTGATTAATGCAAGTTCTCCATCATTCCTATAGCTTGTTCAGGAATCAGAGGATTAAAAGATCACATTGAAAGAGGTTCTTAAATTAGCTGAATGACTGCAATCAAGGGCAGAATTTGATCTGGTAACTTGACTGTATTGCTGTCATCTGCTTCATGTGCCTCTACTACATTGGTAATACGAGAGCTAGCAGCTTCAGTCCCTTTGACCCCCTCAGGAGTGAGACCAGAACCTCATCAGGAGAATGGGAGCTACAGTATTTCAAAGTTATTTTCATGCAGACTTTCTAACTATGATGTTTTTCTCCTCTCCTCAGTTTATTCTTTTCCTGTGTGTTAAAAATCACTTTCCCTCCTCTGGAGAGATTTTCCCTATCCCATGCCCTCTCTACTCCCAGCTTTGCTGACCCTCTTTTTGCCTTTCTTTTCACACAGTACACAATGTGGGTTGTTTTCAAACAAATGTGAACTTTTGCTTTGTTCTGATTTTATTTGTGGCCTGAAAAACAAAGCACATTAACTTGAAACAGACACTGAATTGCCTATGGGGGAACTTGCAAAGTACTGATGCTTGGAAAGTTCCCAAAAGAAAACAAAGCCCAGCAGTCTTGCTTTGTTTGTAAAGCTGATGGAGACCATTGACTCCTAAACCTTTGCCATCTCATTCTAACTAGCCCCCTAAAACAACATATACATGGGCTATGTCAAACAGTTATGGTCTTCTGAATCATGAGCCAGACATAAGAGTGACATTTAGACTGTTCCTGTACATAAACATTAGTGTCTCAGTTTTGGGGCAGCTCTGTCGTGCATAGCAATGCTGTGCTGATTTACTTCCACTGAGAATCCAGCCTGATGCAAACAATTGAAATGATGGATCTAGAAAACAAAGCTCACTCCGTGTGGCATGAAGTACCTCGTTAGGGTTTTTGTTTATTTCTTCCTGATGATATGCTAGGTGTTCTACAAGCAAGGAAGTCATTTTCATATATGCCAGAAGTCTAATTTAGAAAGTAAAGCTGACAGGGCATGTTACAGGCAGCGGGACCCAAGACCAGGCTAAGGAGAAGAGTGGGACTTTGTAGTTGTGGTGTGCCCAGGTCTCAGTGGCTCAGTACATGTGTAATTTGAATCAGTTTGTGGAGCACATGCAGGCCAGTGATGACACTTCAGCATTGATTCAGCTGAGGGAATGAAATAAAAAGCTGGAAGCTTAAACATTTTTCTATGCTTTTGTAAAAAGAATGGCATTATCACAAGCAGATCCAGTAGTCTAAGTGGTTTTAATGGTAGCTTAGAACAAAGCAATTGCTCGTTCAAAACTGAAAATTTTATAGTGAAATTTCATTTCATTGCTAAGGAAGTTAAACATTCATATCCGTATCATAGGAAAATGTCACTCTTTATTGATGCCGTGTTGACCATACGCTTTCAAAGTTTAAACGGGGAAAACTTTGCAGCCTTAAGGGGAGTCCCAGCCAGAACTTGCGCACAGAGACAGAAGAGGAAGAGGGAACCTCTAGATACATTATCCAAAGGCACAAAGGTGGTGGTTGGGGTTTTTTTCCTGCTGAAATGGGAACATAAATAGGGCTACTATCAGAAATGCTATTTGTTTCTACTTATGTTTCAGAAACAGCAGTGGTGTTTCCAATGACGATGCTGCTAAAATATGGAGATGCATCTCATGCCTTTCTAGTGTCTCCCACAGGAACAAAAAAAAGGGTGATAATGCTGATTCTTTCCACTTGCAGTAGGATTTGCCACAAGCTAAATATGTGTGTTTGCTTGTCAGGCTTGGTTGTCTTACCTTGATGCCCCAGAATGGTTCATGCTTATCACAGAGCGCTGTGCAGCGCAGTGCAACCAGTGTCCACTGTTCGAGGGGCGCCAAGCCTTCCTGTGGCAAGGGTATCTTCTGCAAAGATTAGCTTGCTTTTGAAAGGCTGCATGCTAAGGTACAGTGCATACAAATTTGACGTGGAGCCTGTCATTCACACAGATTAGTGGGTATCTTGATCACAGGATACTTCTTTTGTTGATTTCCCCTTCATGCTTACCTAAGATACGCTTGTTCTCTTTGTTTGGCTTTCCTTATCCTTCCTTCCTCCCCTCTCCCTTTTACTTTTCTATGCTTTTGACAAAATAAGTTCACCTGTGGAGACATAAATACTCATCTAAAGCAAATAGCATGTAATAGGCAGGCATACCCAAGGAAATGGTTTATTATCTCCCACCCACCTGTTATATACAATAGATGACTTCAGTAAGAGATAGAAGACTGAAGGCTCATTTCTCTCTTGCAGCAGCATGGCTCTCTGGAGCGACTCCAAAGCAGGCAATGGAGTTACACTCTTGTAAACACTGATGGATGAATGGAGACAGCAGCCCTGTGAATTCCCTCTCACAGCACCCTCTCTTCCACTGCATTATGCAAATGTATTACGTGAGTTTACTGCTCTCAGCATTTCTTTTTCAGGCCCCATCTATATAGAATTACTGAAGTCATCTAGGTAATAACTTGAAAGAAAATAGACTCATTCAGTGAAAGATGTTGAAATTGCAATCAGCCCTTGAAAGAGGGAGTGATAGCAGGGACAAGTAACAGATGGTGGTGGTGCCTAATCTTTCAGCCTATTATTTTACCACATGGGGGTCTATGCTGCAGAATTTCATGCTGAAAATAAAAGAGAAATTAATCATTGTGTGACAATACATTAGTTAAATACCTCTGTTGCAGTGACATTTTCCTCCATCTAGAAACCATATGCAAGAGTATAGGCTCCAAAACAAGATTCAGCTGCATGTGGGCTGTTTTTGTGATGACAGACATCACATGACTTCAGAGGAAAAAGAGCTACCCCATTTAGTTTACAAGGAGAAAATGAATTTTCTGGCTGTGTTAAGGAGTCTGTGAAAGGAAACCCACATACAAATACCCAATGGACTATAATAGGAAATGATACTTTCTTGTGGAATTGAATAGAGAATTACATCACATGCATAGGACTCTATAGGATGATTAAAAAGAGAAATTATTCCATTCTGTGTTATGCCAACAGTCTCTTAGCTGGCTTTTCTCTACTGGAGGCAGGAGTGCTTCAATAGCTGCAGGCCTTTATAAGTAATCTGTATTTAACTATAGTAAACATCTATAAATTTCTGTATTAAATTCCTATCAAACTTCATAAGCTTTTTCTACAGTATCAGTGCCCTAAGAGCAGCTGTAGCTATCCTATTTCTCCTGTAAATGTTTCCTTAAAATGCTGCCAAGGTAAAGCCATTTCTCTGGAAATAAACCAGAACTAAGGTACTAAACTTCTAGTTAACTTTCTTGTTATCTTCTCTGTAGCTAAATGTGTTAAGGAGAAAGAATAGCTCCAAAGCACCCTTGGCTCTATTTGACCACCAGAGTGTGTTTCAGAACTCACTTGGCCTTTACGTGGTTGTATTAGGCATGATGAAATTGATTTTAAAAACAAATATTGGGCAATGCGGGTTCACGTATGGTCTTGATGAGAGAGAAGAACAGGATAGATGGTTCATCTTGAGTGTGCTCCAAGCCCCACAGCCATACCCATCCATCAGCATGCAGAGAAAATCTCTGAGAAGAGATCAGGAATTGGTGTATCCATTCTCTAAGTGATCCAACCATTTAGTTGACACAAGTAGAGAAAGCCATTCTCAGAATAGAAGACAACTAAGTGGCCCGGTTGTGTTACTAATTTATAGCAGCTTGATGTGAACTGTGGCCAGGAAGTCTTCAAATGATTCCTTGCTCTAGACATGCTTGCTCCCTTAAGCAGCTGTTCACCCCTTACCTAGCAAACCATCAATAAATCCCTGAAGTGCTTCATCATTGATGTTGTTGTCCCAATGTGCCATGAATAGAAAGACACACATGATTAAGGAAAAGGCACTCCTATTCTCTAGACCTTACTACTGTGATTGCTGAGAAGCATAATCCCTTTAATGTTTTATTCTTATTGTATCTGCATGGATTTTGCATATGAAAGGGAAGTAGATTTTGTACTGTATTCTTAAAGCACAACTCGGGTCTGTAACAGAGGCCAAAACCCTTGTTATTATACTGTGTAGGATCTTGAGCTCTTGTTTTGCATAGTTTGGACTCAGCCTGACCATCACTAATGCTCTGAAAATGCCTTAGTCGGTGAGATTTTGCCAAGGCCAGGCTCACAGCAGCACTATAAATACAACTGTCATTAATGGTTTGGAGGCGCATGCCTATGCAATGGAACAGGAGCAATAAGAAAGCTAGAGGTCAGAAGTTAGCCATGAAATTTTGAGAGACTGAAGAAAAGCAGAGGTGAAGTTTGCATCTCTGAGAAATTGTTTCCCTTTGTATCCTTGATTCCGTCTCTGCAGAAAGAGCCTTTTCCTGTGCGTGCATAGCAGGAAAGAAATACGCACAATTTGCCAATGTATTTCATGCCTGAAGTGCTGTTTGAGTTAATGTAGGCATCTATCAGAATTTATGGTGCTACAACTGGCCTCGGTGAACAAGCCTCCTTAGAACGTCTCCCGTGCCTCTGTCTTCCCTTTCTCTGAAGCCAGACAGAGAACACTCTTTAACCTAAAGTCCTCTGAGTAGAAGGAAATTTGGGAGAAAGGCCAAAGAATAAAATTCATCACGTAAATAATAATCAGTGCATAAAAAATTGTTCAGATTAGCCTAATGTTGTGGTTAGTGGTTAAACCAGACATGACTCTATCCTCTTTTCATTTAGCTTTCTTTTAATACTGATCCCTGTGTAACCCAGTGCGCTTGATCAGATTTTATGTTACTAATCAAGCTGTAGACAAGGCACTGTCTTTCAAATCAAGGAGTTCAAGTGTGTTGAACCATAAAGTGGCTCCCGTTAAAATATTTGGGGACAGAAACTGTAAGATGATTCTGAAGAGTTTTTAGTGTTCCTTTTTTGTCTTGTATTCCCCAGGTTAATGCACTCTTCTTTTGGTGTTTCTTGAATTTGTTATCTCTGTTCTCCTCATCAACATCACTAATAATTTTACTCTGAATTCAGGTTGAGATGTAAGTATTTATTATACCATAATTATAATCAAAAAAACCAAACAACAACTTGACAAACACGGAATCCATGCTTTACTTTCAATTTAGGACGGGAGACAATTTTAGCTAGAAGACATCATCTGTTTAGTGCTCATCAACTGTTTAGACTCAGTGGCATTGAATACTTAAAAGCATGCTATCGCACAGAAAGTCTGATCTGCTGATCGTACTGGCAATCTCTTCCATTTCCCAATGGGACACTCGAACAGCGTTGTGAATCTTTTCCTCCTATTTTTTGAAGGGCTTGGTCACACAAGCAGAACTCCAGAAAGTGTCTGCAGTGGAGCTCTGAACCTTTCTGCTGGTTCCTAGAAAGCAGCTAGGAAGGAAAAAGAAATGTGTGAGCCGTTTGCTCGCATTTCAGTATAAGCCTGCCTATTGTGTTTGTGAAGCGTACTGAATAGGCAGAAGCTGAAAGTACAGTCTTATCATCAAAATAGACTGATTCATGGTTTATATGCAGCTAATTGCTTACTACTTAACCCACTTTTAGCTACATCCCCATGTGCAGCCTGTTTCAGTCTTTAAAGGCTTTCAAGTCAGTTGAGGAATATTGATTTGTTCCTCAACCCAGAAGGGTGCCCAATTGTTGGGTCAGCTGTCAAGAGAGGGAAAATAGTCATTTGCACCAGGCTGCTTGCTTTCTTCTATTTGATCAGATTACAAATGATTAATCAAAACTAAAGACATCTTACAAGCAGGCAGTTCTCCATATTTGGGAGTCCACATTATTTAACTCAATGCATGCCTTTTGTGAAGTATTGTTTGCCATTATTAGGTATTTATCTAGTAGCAGCCCCTGAAAGAATTAAGTGAAACCCTGCCTTAACTTGTGTGATCAGAGTTTGTAATTCAAACAGGAACATTCAGGTCTTATGTTATTTATGTAAGGGAAGTTTATTACTTCACATTTATAGAACCTTGGTTCTCCTGTACCCTACAATCACAAAGGTCTTTTACCAGCATGACCAGGAAGTCAACTCACATCCATTTCTAAAAGAATCCAGACTCTTGCAGCTTGAACATGAAATTACAGCTTCTGCAGCTCTATAAGAATATACTGTGACTGTCATCTTAGTAATACAGTGTATTTGAAACCCATTATGGACAGTTGGGCAGCTGCTAGAAATCAGTGAATTACTCTCAAAGACAAATGAGTTTCAGTTTATTGTGGGGGTGATGAGGCGCTGGCAAAGGGTGCCCAGAGAACCTGTGGCTGCCCCATCCCTGGCAGTGTTCAAGGCCAGGTTGGACAGGGCTTTGAGCAACTTGGTCTAGTGGAAGATGTCCCTGCCCATGGCAGGGGGTTGGAACTGGAGGAGCTTTAAGGTCCCTTCCAACCTAAACCATTCTGTGATTCCATGATTCACTTGTTAGCAGAGTTTGCTGAGGACTTGCCTCTTCTGTTTCTTGCAAAGCAAGACGTTCAGCATGTTCTGTGGTTTTGGAGCATGTCCTGAGGGTGGTTTCAAAGAGGTGTTCCTGACTTGCTCAGTCCATTTGAAACTCTCGACTGCTGAATCAAGAATGAATAAAGAAAACTAATGTGTACTTCCTTATTCAGCACTGCCAACTTAGAATGTTTGGAATTCAACTGGATGGATGGTAGTGACATTTAGATAAGAGGCCCATTACAGGTGACCTGGTTGCTCTCTGAAGGACCTGTAGGCTTGTAAAATCAAACAGGTTCTCCTTCTCCTTGAGGGAAGTAACGCTTCCATGTTTCCTATCAGTAAGTTACTTCTATCTTGATAAATGCCCTCGATTACATCTGTCTATGAAAATTTGCTTTGTTAAAGGTTCAAATATCTCTTAGGAATTTGATCTGGGCAGCCAATATGTAGCTTGGCTCTACAGAGATGCAAGCCATGGGGCTCAAGAAGCCTTTGCTTGCCTGCAACCTCCTCAACGTTTGTGCAAGCGCGCAATCAGCATTTGTTCTTAATGAGGTAATAGCTGCCCCAGAGCGAGGAAGCATGCTGGGTGGAAAGCCCAGCGTCGGCACTCACACTGAGCGCTGGGGCTGGCTTTATACACTGTGACCCTTGGAAGAGTAGGTGCACTGCATTTTGAAAGTCCATGGTCCCTCAGGGATTCTGACCCATGCAGTGTGAAAATGAAAGATGAATTTTCTAAGTACTGGCTTGCTCTCAAAGGAGCACGAAGGTCAGTCTCACAGTACTGTGTGCAGCTACTGCAGTAAATCAGAATGGTTTCCAAGGCCCTCCAACTGTGTTACAGCTCTTCTGTTGCTACCCCTGGAATACTACTAGAGGGAAAGGCAGCATCTTACACAAGGGCTGTGATCCTATAAATGTCGCTGCTCAGAATCCACCTACATGGAAGCACTTTTGGGATACAGAACTTTGGTTTCTCCATCAGTAACCAAAATCTCTAGCTCGCTCTGGGTTGGCTTGACTGACTGTTGCAGATAAGAATAGTGAGGGAAAGATCTTGCCTGCCTAAAGGCAGGACTTCAGTTGTTTCCTGTCTGAAATCATAAGTGAACAGCTGCATGATAATTTACAGGCTAATTCAACATGATGTTGCTTTTCATTTACCTCACTGAGTCCTGTTAATAGCACCTCAGACCTAAAACTTTAGTGCTTTAGCAGTCAAAAGTGCAAAAAAGCAACATAAGGCAAAAAAAGGCAATTAATTTCTCAAGATGAATCACAGTAGCAATAGCTTCTATCTATGTGCCTCTTGTGTTAATGTGCAATCTGATTTTCTAATTTTAAATTCATTTTGGATCCTGCCTCTTTATGCTCTGTAAAATTCCTGGTCGTGACCTCTACTTCTTGCGTAATTACTGCTAATGAAGAGCTTAAAATGCCTCATTGAGTTGGAAAGCTATTTAAATACTTGTTATCCAGCCCGAAGTCTAAATTCCCTATTGTCTTTGGTGTATTTTTGCATAGAAAGACAAGTTATGAGTGCTAACAGACTGGCTGCACTTGTGAATTGGTCCAGCTATCCACTACCGGTGGAGGCTTCATCCTAAAAGTAGCCCAGGCTTTCTTCATTTGCTGAAGTAATATGCTAGCAAAGGCAAGCTTTTGCAGAACGTGGGGAGGGGAAAATGGCATTGCTCCTCTAAACTCTCTTTCCCTTTTTCACCAGCAGTGTTGCCTTTTTTCTGCTTTACATGATTGTCTCTTGTCCAAGCAATGAGGAATAAACAAGGTATGCAGACAAGCCTTTGATGAAGCTGTCTTCATTTACTGATCTTATGCAAGGCTGAATGAGTGGAGGATGTGCCCAGAACGTTTTCTTTAGCTGTCCATGACCGAAACTGGAGCAAACTGAGCTTCTGTGGAGAGTTAAGGCTTGAGTCTTGGATCTATACATCTGATTTTCAAGATCTGAAAGCTTTACCTGGTTTCATTTTTATTACAAGGGTGTTCAGATGTAATCTCTTGGCTCCAAACCTGACTGAGGGAGTGTTTGAGTGGCTCAGGTGCTTGAGAGTGGCCTTTGAGAGCCTGGTCTACTACCCTACAAGTGTCCTGTGTGCACTTTGGGGTGCTGCTCAGCCTCTCTGCACCTAGTTTCCCATTTATTCCAAAGGTATGCTTCCCTGCTTCTGGGAGAACTGTGAGGATGAATACATAACAGATTTCCGTAGTGTCTGAGCCTTTCTGAATGGGGGTATTGTAGAGAGGTGAGAACTGTTTGGTTGAAAGAGGCTTAAGTGACATGTCAAAAAAGCCCATATCCTCAACCTTAGTCCAGTTGGGATGCTTTTGATGTCTATATGGTATAGGTAGGTTTTCAGCATGGTTCCTGCTATTGATAAAGTATGCTAGTCTTGGTTCTGATCTTTTCCCAGATAAGAAGCTGGGAATAATGCTGTACCAGAGAGCCTTACTCATCCCACGTTTAGTTAGAAA
Source organism: Psittacus erithacus (assembly GCA_009867235.2). Lineage (NCBI taxonomy): Eukaryota > Metazoa > Chordata > Aves > Psittaciformes > Psittacidae > Psittacus > Psittacus erithacus. Next base: position 10,884 of record WYDI02169497.1, on the reverse strand, counting down.
CTGAGGTAGAGTACAAGAGATTAGCTGAAGCTATGAGAACTGATTCCTGCAGCTTCTCCAAGAGGTGGGCAGGTAGGGATTGTACCAATCTTCCACCACAAATAATAGAAATGAGAAATCAGGAGTGGCTGGAGAAGCAAAGCCTCCTGGTTTTGAAGGAAAAGGTATCTCAGGAAGGAGGAGCTAAGGAACTTGTTTTCGTTTAACTGCATGTTCAGACAAGACCAAAGAAAATTGGCTGGGACAGAAGAGAGACCGACAGGCTGGTTATCGCCAGTGATTCAAAGCAAAAATCATAAGCTTCAAGAGAAAGATTGAGGACATCTTTAGGACTTTGCTCTGAGCCAAAGGATACTCCACTTTGGTGAGGAGACAGAAACAAATGTCCCTATCTTATTGATCCACAGCCTTATATCTCACATGCATCTGTCTTTTATTGAAGACCCCTTCACAGAAGGAGTTTGTGCCCCTCAACTCTCATTTTTGCCTGGAGAGTTGTTTGTAAATTGACAGGCTTGAGCTTTGGCATATGGGGTGTGTAAGACTCAGCTTGGTAGGGAAGGGGAGAGGGTCATCACAGGGGCTTTGGGGCCTCACATGGTGACTGTGCTCTCATTTATGTGGAAAGAGACCCTGCGCCTTCAGGGAGCTGGGCAGGCCCTGGGAGGACTATGGGCATGAAGGGAAGAGCACGTTGATCACCATCAGCCTCGTAAGAGCCTGGATGAGGGGAAATACATGTGTTGGGGTAGGTGAGAGGGATGGCAGGATGCAGGAGCACCTGGTATGAATACCATCTCGAGTCATGCTCACTATGCAATGAACCCCCTGGATCCAACTTATTTTTGTCTGGCTGTAAAGAAGAATCAGCCCCTACTAACTCAGGCTGGCCACCCACCTATTGCTCTCATCTGGCCGAGTCTGCCACCTGGATGAGTCCTCCAGCTCCATGAATTTCATAACATGGACTGCAGTCTGGTTTTCATCTGAGAATCCCAGAAGTTATTGGAAAAGAAATACCTTTTTGGCCCTTACATAGATGTATCCAAAATGCATGAACTTTCCACACTGTGAAGCCAGGTGGGTAAATTAAAAGAGCTAGGTGGTTATAATTTTTAAGTCTACTTTTCAGCAATCTCAGGAATTTTGAGGCTTGACATATAGTTGGGGGTTTTTTAACCTTTTGAGGTGATGGTGACACATCTTTCAAACTCTTGATACCTCACTGTGGAAAAAGCAAGGCATAAAGAGGCCAGGTCCTGGGCTTTGCATGTGTTAGGTGTATTTGGAGCCACTTCATGGAAGTGAAAGAGATTACTTCTGGTAAACAGGAGGTCTGCTTCTGGCCTCTGGATCTGGCAGAGTGCTTCAAATCTCACATTTTATGTCAGCTCATGTAACCACCATTACCAGGCACCGGTGGCTCTCATCCCAGTCCCGTATCTGACATCTGCGCACAAGCCTGAAATCCCGAATATGTTGGTGTGGATCTGTGCGAGACCTCTGGTTGTGGGAAACCCAGTTTTTGTTTTATTTGGGGGATTTAGTTCCCTTTCTCTTTCGGATCAGGTGCACAGCGCACGCCTGGTTCCCACCACGGAGAGGAAGCACTTTCTCGGTGTTCCCTCTCCTGGGCAGTAATTACAATTTGTCAGGAATGCAGTTGATTTTGTAATTCAACATTTCCCCACAGCACAACTGTGCAACACCTATGCAAATATTTGTTCCTGTTAAATGCTTGGAAAATAATAAAAAACATAGTGGAGATCGGAATAGGCCGAAAGTGCTCACAAGGACAAACACTTTCCTTTCCCATCCTTGAACCTGGTCCATTAAAGTCATCAGTAAGAATTCCATTGACTTCTATAGAAATCATTCCAGATACTAAATACTTGTAGTTCCTGGAAAATGCTACATCAACAACCCTAATCTTTTTATGGTGGCATGGTAGATGTAAACCAAGGCTGTCATCATTGCATTGTTGCCTAAGTATAAATCTTCAGGGACAGCAGCTGGGCATCAACACAGACCTGGGTTCCTGTGCTCCTGCAGTCACTGGAATAAAAGGAATAATAAAGGAATCAAAGTGAGGTTTTTTCTGATGAAGTTTGTACTGAAGCTTCTTTTCATGGTGCCATGTTACTACAATTTGCACCATCCTTTGTACTCTGTCAAACAGCCACAAAGGAGAGATTAACATGACAGATACAGCAGTGGCAGTGACTACTTTCAGGGCCTCTTTTAAGTCCTTAATGGCGAGCATTTGGAGCAGAACAAAAAGTGAAATCTTGTAGTTGCAACCCAGGATTTGTTGTATGCAGGAAATATGCTTTGTTCTGCATATTTTTCATGCAAAACAGTAGCAACAAGGTTAGGAAATGGGAATGAGAGCAAGCAACTGTGAGGGGTTTTCCTCATTTTCTTATGTATTTTATTTGGAAGGAAAAAAGGTGAGGACAAGAAATAATTCAGGAAATAGTTGTATTGAATATTCATAGCCTGGTGGTTAAAAATGATGTGGTTATTAAAATATCCGCTGCTCTCGTATGGAAATAAGGCCATCAGATGTCTATCCGCATCAGGAAGCAATGCAATTGAAACGTCTGTCAAATTACACAGTGATGCCTCTTACTTAAGATGCCACCTCTCCCAAAATCCCTGCAGTATTACACCCTTCTGCCAGCCTCATGGTCCTCCCAACAAAGCAGGCACAAGGGTAGACTTGAAAAGAAAATGTTCATGAAGATTGGGGGATTTTCGTCCCTGCTTTGGATGGACTGCATGAACTCTTTGAGAAGTTGTATTTTGGTGAGTCGCACTTCAGTACAATCCATTTCAGGGTAAAAAAAAATGTATATTCTTTTATTTTGAGCCATCTACTCATTTGCATGAAGCTTTATTTCTCTTAAGAGCGTTTCCTGCTTGTTTTCCCCATGTAGAGTGGGAAGTCAAGTTAGCTTTCCAGATTATGTGATAAAAGTGTATTATCTTCCTGTGTCCCCCACACTCTATAGTCTTCTAAGTCCCCATAGCAATCTAACTTGCGGAGTCTTCACTCTTTACATCACAGCACACAGAAAACACGGACTTAGTATATTCTGTACCTTTTTTCTTTTTGGTTTCCTTCTGAAGGAACTAATGCTTTTGGCGGATACAACACCTTTTCATGCCAAGCCAGATCCCTACTGATACATGCTTTTCACTTGGCTCAGGGTCAAAAACAAAATGGAAGACTTATCCAGTGGAGTAGCAAACAGCTTTTTTTGATGTTTAGGAATATGATGAAGGGATTTTGGAGCTGAGAGTCAGAAAGCCAAACCTAGGAAAAACAGTCCAGGAAAGCTTTGTCACATGGGAGCTACCAGCAGCGCTCTGAAGAAGCCTGTCTTCTTCAGGTGGTATGAACCAATGATCTGAGTAAATGTTTCCCATTATGCTGTTCATCAGCTCACTTGGTGTGTGGATTACCATAGGACTGGCACTACCAGGACACTGTTCTGTTACATGACTTTGCCTGCATGCTTGAGCCACACCTGAGTTGTTGGGGGACCACAAGAGGTTCAAGAGCAAGGATTTGTGATCCTTCATCTAGTTGATATCTGAACCAAAGATTGCCCATTGGGTTCCAAGCAAAATAAAACTGAGATGCACGTTAGCTTTGCAATTTCACGACGCAGCTGGAACTTTATGTTTTTGCATCAAAAGAGTCCTAAAGGTAATGACATTTGAAATTGTTCCTCTGAGCACTTTGGGTCCGTAGGAGCCAGATGAAGCTGTGTTCCTTTATACGTATGTGCATGCATGGAGTTAACAGCAATGAGATGAAATTAGATATACAAAGTTAGGTTTTGGCTACCTTTCACTGGAAAGAAGATATAAATAACAGCATACTTAAGAGTTCACAACTCAAAAGCAGTCAGTAAACTAAAAGCTAGGAAATCAAACCCAAATCAGAAGTTTAAAATTAAGTGAGAAGAGATGCTGTCTATTTGGATTCCAGTGTTAAGCTCTTAAGCAGCACATTTCCAGGTTTTTTCAACAACCTTGAGGTGATACGGCAAATGTGTATTTTATTGTGCTTTAATAACAATTGTGCTTCTGCAGAAGGTATTTCTTCTAGGTTATCTGATGAATCAGGTACTTGGTGGCAAAACCTTTGCCTGTTTTTCTACACTGTTCTTCTGCATGATCAACCAGCTATGTAAAAAGGTGACTGGAATTTGCAGGTATGTTAGTTATTAGTGATTTCACACTTGCTGTGAAGCCAGACCGTTGACAATTATAAACAGATGCCTCTGCAGCACGTTTAGTTCTGCTCCAAGCGAAAAAGTTGTTTTATCATCTATTAGAGTAATAAAAAGCTATAGTTTTACCATAACTAGCAAAGCTTGCACAGTTTTTACAGGAAAAAATCTTCATGATAAAACTATTCGTATTTTCATTCAACAGCAGTATTTTCTACTTAGCTATTTAACTACACTTTATCCAGTGCAAATGTTGAGCAGAAGTGAAACTGGGCTGAGGATGTTAAATCTATGATTACTCATCAAGCATGAAATTCACTTGGAGTTATGAGGCCATATTCAGTGGAGCTGCAGAGAAAGATTGTACCATCTGAGACACAGTTTGTCCATCCTTTGGGGGGGCGAATAGTCATATATTCCTTATAATAATCCCTGATCTATAAAATCTTAACTTCTGAAAACTGTTGCTCTGTAGCACTCTAGAAGATAGACACAATGGAGCGTGCAAATTGAAACAGTGACCCAGATCTGGCTTGTCCTGTGATGCCCCTGTTGAATGCATTCTTCATTAAAGCTTGACTGTGTGCAGAACAGCTAAACCAGAAAATGCCTAAAAACCTAAAATAACTACTACCATCTAATGTTTAAGTGTTGTTACAGTGGTTCCTAATGCTTTGCAATAATGTGTGTGCCTCTCTACATTTTCAATCATAAACAGATTGCATAAATGATTGACATAGATACTCCCATAACCTGATGAGTTCATTATAGGATTATATCTTCAACTCACTGTGCTAAACTAATCACAGGAAGAATGTTCATGCTGCAGCTGGTTGGAAAGAACAATGGTAACCTAAAAAGCTTTTTGTTTTGTAGGTTTTTTAATCCACTCATGCTTTCCTGTATATGAACTCATCACTGGAGGACATCAAAAATCTTTCAAAATCGAGTTACACAGGTAACAAGACCAGGATGTGCACAGAAATCTAAGTTTTGATTTTTAATTAGCAAGTGCTTTGTGTAGCGCAGTGAAACAAATCATGTTTGCCAGTGTTTCTCTATTTAATGTACTTTATGAGAAAAGTCCAGGTTCTGAAGCATCTAAATCAATCTAATTGCCTTTTATATTTCTTTCTTTTTTCCTCCAAGACCTATTTCTCTATTTGGTCCTTGGTTCTTCCCCTGTTTCCGTTCTCTCTCATCTTCATATGACCTTTCTTACTGTTTTCAGCTTCCTTTTGTTTGCATCAACGAAGTTCAGTGGATGACATTCTTTGACTCAAAGACTTAACACCCCTGCACAATGAAGAATCAGACATCATAAGGTATGTAGCACAAGACAGTCATATGACAATATTGTAGATACCCATGCTACCCTTAAACCATCTTGCTTGGTTAACAACGTGGGTCTAGGCACTATACAGATCTTCATGAGCTACTAAGAAAAGTCAGCAGAATAGGTGTGCAGTGAATCCTGCAAAACCTTCTTTGATGGGAGTTCACGCTGTGCATTGGTTTTGAGGATTCCTGTTTAGATCAGGATCCCCAGACTTGGAAGACCATTGATAGGATAAAAAGCAAAATCTGGTGCACAATTATTTGTAAGCCTTTAGGTGTGAGCTGTGTTTCTGCCATGTCTGCATCCTGAGGCAGCTTTTCCTCTCCTCCAGTCAGCTGAGGCCATCTGTGCTAGAAAAGCTTTGGTTACAATCTGGATTCACACTTCACGTAAGTGTGGAGATTAATTAAGTGAGGAACGGATACCCAAGACATTTATAATTAACGCCTTAAGTAAGTTACAAACCGGGGCTCCAAAGATGAAAGCTCACTGCTTGACTGATTTACTAAATCACACGTTCCCTCTCGACCACTGTTTTAAGGGCACAGTCTTTGCGAGCTCCATGCACATGCTTTGAGAATTATTCACTTCAGAGGTTCCTGCATTATCAACATCACAGTACTTTTGCCAGGCGCTGCAGTACACGCTCATGTTAAGGTCTTTGAACTTGCGTCACTTCATAAGATCTGATTAAACCTTTTTTAGGCCTGCAAGTAGATGTTTTGCATATTGAAGGACTTAATCTCATACCTAAAATCTTTCTGCCTCCTGGGGTTCCCCACATGAAAGGTATTCTCCATCAGCTTTTCAGATGCTTCTATTTTCATCCTGGAAAACTGTGATGGCTTTAGGAGGGATCTAAGAGGGAGCAGGTTACTTTGAACCTTAGTTTGCTGCTACAGGGTGGGCATGCTTTAAAGTTTCAACTTTTATTTAAAAAAGAGAAAAAACAAAAAGAAAGAATTTTGGCAGCTTTTGAGAACTTTGGTGCTTTCTTTGGGCATTTTCAGAGAGAGTGTTTGGAGTCTGGTCCAATACTCATGAAATCTAAGAGAACTGGGGACAAGAAGGGTAGCCAGCATGGCTAAAAGCAAAGTAAGGAGGTGATTAGAAGTAAAAAAGACAACCTTCAGTAAGTGGAAGTCCAAATAAAGAACATAGAAAAGATAATAAACCTTCTGGCAAGCTAAATGGAGGCTATAATAAAGCTGGCCAAAAAAGATTCTGTGGAGCAAGGGTGCAAAATCTAACAATAAAAACTCTTCTTTTAAATACATCATAAGTAGGAAGTTTGCCAGCAAGTTGATGGGGCCAATATATTACTGAGATGTAAAAAGACCACTGTAGAAGGACAAGGCTATAGCATAAAAGCTTCAAAGTATTACATTTGTGAATGCTCATTACGGAGGGGCTCAAGGAACTCTCCCTGTTGGAGGCAGTTGTTGGGGACTCGAGGAACTGCTGATGCTGAAGTGGTTTGATAGTAAAGGGGATGAGACTAAATCAACACAAGAAGGACAACTTACAGCATGATTGCTGTAAGTGTGCAATCATGCAAAAGCTCTAAAGAAATGCAAAGAGCACTCAGCTTTTCCTGATTCTTTGCACTGAGGTCAGCCTTAGAGATCTATGACATTCTGTATCCAATACTGCTGTTCTAAAAGGCTTCAGGACAACCAGGATAATTGTTTCAAATTCAGGGTTTTTACTATTGATAGACTTTTGACAGTAGGCTACCTTCTGCTCTTGCTTGAAGCCTTAACAGGTCCTTCAGTTGAAATCAGATTCATGTACTGCACTGCTGTGATAGGGAGTGGAGAGGAAGAAGTGACGCTACCTAAAAATCGAACAGGGACTGTGAGGCATTTGGTGGTTCATGTGTCTGGAGAAAAGCTGGTGTTTCCACTTCCCTGAAGTATTAGTGTGGCTGATTTGAAAGGCTGGCCTCAGCCCTGCTCCCTATCCCTTGTACTCAGGGGAAAAATAAGGATTAAGGTTATTGTAAGTGATATTTTTGGTAAAGACATAGAAGGGCCACCTGGTCCCTGCCTGTTCACCAGCACTAAGTCAGAACAGCCAGTTTATATCCCATTTCCCAGGGTCCCTTTGGAGCTCTGCAAAGCAATGAAAAAGCCTAGATCTGCTCACTTCATCTCCTCTTTTCCTCAGTGTTCCCTCTTTCATTCCTTGGTGCAAAACCTGCCATCTGCATGTAGGGGACTGAAGCGCATTTGAGGATAAAACCCCATTCTGCACATCTTGTATGTCCTGAGAAGATTCTGCATAGAGAGTTACTTCATCTGGCCTTCTTTGCCCTCTATTTTTACAGTCCGTGGAATAAGCAGACTATACATAAACATTCATACAACCTGTGAATAAATAAGACCTAAGTCGTAAGGCTGTATTCAATAACAGCACAGTCAAAACTCTGACTACTGTGCAGCGAAACTCTTATTGTCTGCGTGGTACAAGGCTATGGCCTTAAAGAGGATTTTGCATGTGAAGATGCTGCCCAAAATGTCTGTTGATATAAAGCAGATGTGCTCGTTTCATCCTAGTGCATTCTGACTACAGAGAATGTTGTTGATGATAACATGTGGACTGGTTGATTTCATTTTGAGTTAGGGTTTCTTTTGCTTTTCACACCAGGGTCGTGGCATAGCTTTCAGAAAGGAGTTAGTTGTTTCTAGCTAGAAATCTTTGACAGACCTATCTGAACATATAGGAGACCTTTACCAGAAATGGTGGATGGGAATCCACCTATACAGAACAGGATCTTGAGCACTGATGTCTGATTTCTTAATACACCTCTTTGCCTCTCTCTTTTTCTGTTTTCACTTTTGTCTTGAATAGCATAAGAAGCTATGCAATTGCGACATGGCTCATCGTACAGGAGCCATGTAATTGCATCAATAGCATCCATAATAGCGTATGGATGCACATGTAAATGAGCATCTCCAAGTGGTTGTTGCCTTGGTTATACCTTGAGCAACTGCCTTCAGCTCCCTTTGTAGTCAGATAAAAAACCTTAGTTTGGCTGCTGTGAGTGCTAGGATTGCCTTCAGGAATGAGCAAATCACTTAGAGACACTTTAAAATACAACTGGAGAGGATCCACCACTTCCCTGAGATCACCATCAGTGTATATTGCTGATTCTTTTTTATGTCTCATTTTGAGTTAGCTAAAAAAGAGAAGTAAGTAGTTTCTGCCCAGCATACTTACAACCATGGAATGGTTTGGTTCAGAAAGGGACCTTTAAGATGGCTCAGTTCCAACCTCTCTGCCACAGGAAGGGACACCTTTCCACTAGACCACGTTACTCCAAGCCCCGTCCAACCTGGCCTTGAACGCTGTCAGGGATGAGGCAACTTGAAGTATCATTTTCTTTTATTTATGAAGCTCATATCTGTCCAGACCAACGAATTCTTTGCTTTTACCCTTATTTGCGAGTTACAGGGGGGTTTCCACTGATTTTATATATAATTTGTAATTATTAAATCCCTGAGGTAGAACCTTCCTAATCCCCTTTAATTCAAAGACAACACAGCTAGTGGAAGAGCGGATGACTTTAGCCAGATCACTCCGGACGCGCTGCAGTCGCTCCACGCTACCTCCAAACGCCGTTTCACGCGTTCCCCCAAACTGAACATCTACGTTTTACAAGGGCGGGGGAGAAATCCCGCTGGCCATAAACCAACCAAGCAAACCCCATCAGTTCGCTGTGTGGGTACAGGACTCCCCGAGTCTGACAAGCGCCTGTGACTTGCACTGTAACTGCTTTGGAAGATGGAATGCACTCCGTTCATCCCGACCCCGACCGCCCTTATGGAGGGGGGAAATAGGAGGAGGCGGCGGCGGACGCGGCTGTCCCGGTCCCGCAGCGCCACCCCGCGGCTGCCGGTGCCGCCTGCAGGCGCTGCCGCAGCCACGCCGCGGGTTGTGCGTGTCCCAAGGAGGATTTCCGTGAGCTTTGGTGCTCCTGACCCGCGGGAACGGCGCAAAGCGAAGCCTTTAAATGGCGTAAAGAGCCTTTGCAGCTGGTTCGGGATGGGTTTAATAAGAGCTGACCTCGTTACCCCTTTGGCTTTCCCCTTCTCCTTACCCTACCACCACCCTGGTCTCTTTCAGCTGGGATTGCCCGGGAATTCCCAGGTAGGGGACCTGAACATCTCATCTAGTGATATATTAGGTTGCCTTTGGAGCTCCTTAGACAAGTAGGTGCCCTCGGGCCGTCCACTGCGTGAGGAAGAGGGGCTAGTGCCCAGGAAACCCAAGGCCCAGCTCTCCGCCTATAAGAACCGTCTTTAAACACAGCATCATGTTTCCCCCAAAGCAGAATTCCATGAAATTCCCATTTCTCTGTAATTCCTTTGCTTTCCTCGATTTCATTTGCAACACAACCAAAAGAATTGTGGAGGAAAATCAAGGTGGGTTTTCATAGGCAGCAATGAATGTGTGTGCTTTTTCTCTCCAGCAGGCTGTGCATAACCTGTAGAAAAGGGACTTCATTTCTGGAAAGCTGATTTATGGAACAGCAAATAGACAGACAGCTGATCCCCAGGGAAAAAATGCAAGCCGCCACCAGCAAGCACGTGAAGAGACTGCCAAAATCCATGGTGGTGTTGCCTGGCTGATAACTGTATTAGCAAATATTTAGTATGAGCCTAGCCTGCGTGTCTTCCCGGTAACCACGCTGTATTTAACAGCTTACATGAATGTAATCGAGACAGGCATTTCTTTAAGGTCTGGTGTATCACATTAGAGTGAAGCCTTAAGTGAGAAACTGGGAATAGGTCAACCAAAACAGTGCAGTTTGACATGAAAGGACTTTTGTCAGATAAGGTAAGAACTGCCCAGGGGGTCCTGAGGGGGGATGTTTTGTCCTTAAAATAGCTGATTCTCCACACGTACACACTTCAGTGGCAGCACAGCAGCAGTTAGCCATGTGAGAAACATCCATTTCTCATTGGGTTTACTATCTTAATTAAACGTATTTGACCAACGAGGCCGAGGCAGGGTGGTAACATCACTGCAGCTGATCTATGCAGACAGAAAGTGCTACATGGCAGATATACCTTAATATAACTTAATATGTCTTAATATATTAATATATCTTAGTATAACTTAATATGTCTTAATACATTAATATATCTTAATATAACTTAATATAGAATCATAGAATAGCCAGGGTTGGAAAAGACCTTAAGATCATCCAGTTCCAGCTCCCCTGCCATGGGCAGGGACACCTCACACTAAACCATGGCACCCAAGGCTCTGTCCAACCTGGCCTTGAGCACCGCC
>WYDI02169117.1:79014-107118 GCA_009867235.2 Psittacus erithacus | reverse complement strand
GATATTAACCAGCACAGTCCTTGCAGAGAGGCACACTCTTTCAGCAGGGATTGCTCCTTCTTTTTGGACCATGAATTTCTGCCATTCGTCTGTTAGGAATTACTCCATGCAATGCAGATGATGATGTATACATACACTGTGCTTTTTCTCCAGAATTTTCTTGGTTTGTTAAAGCTGCAGCAGTGCTTTTATCAACCAAATCTTTTATTTTGTCAAAGACTTTTTTTTTTAAACATGCTATATTATTGTCATTTTCATTGTTGAAGCCCTTGTTAGTTAACTCATAGCAACTTCACACTCTCTTACCTGTAATTATTACTATGGAACCACCTAACAATCATTGGTGTCGTCTCTGTGAACGCTGGCACAGCGCACCCTTCCGAGATCTTGGGGTTTCTCTGTATGCCAGGATTTTTAAATACTTAACTCCATTAGGCCAGGCGCCTCCTCAGCCAAACTTTTATGACTCTGAGATGCAAATGGTCTTGGCTACTGATCTGAAAGTACTTATACTTAAGAGATGCTGTTAAAGCCTTCCTTAGTTTGCAAATAGATGATTGGGAAGTTGTTTACCATCCTCACGTGGCATGAATAGACAATTCCATTTCTTTCTGTATACAAACAACTATCTTCTTTGTATCAAAAAGCCTACATCAAAAATCTTCTCAATCAGCAGTTTTCCTATATGCACCCAGTAAGAGCCTAGGCCATTACTGGCATTTCAATGTATTTTGAAAGAACTCCTTCCAAGTCCCATTAGCACTTGCAGCAATCCAGTTTTTCCAGATTATTTTGAACTTTCCTTATCACCTTGTATGCTTCATAAATTCTCACTTTTATTGTGTGCCATATACCTTCTTTCCATCCATACCTTCCTTCTGCCTTTCTCCCCCCCCCGCCCCGTTGGTTATATACAGCATTTCTAAGTGTTACCTTCACATTTGCTGTTAGGCAGGAAAAGCACTTAACCATGTCTGTCTTTTTCAAGCCTACAGAACTGCAGATCTTCTCCATCTCTTAAACTTCTGGCAGTGAAATTCCTATTAAAAAACTCATTGTAGCTAGAGTATCAGCAGATTTGCTCGTTAGGTGTTTATTCAGAGGAGCTGAGTAGGTCCGCAGCCTGTGCTGTGGCTGTGAAACAAGTTTTGGGTCACTGCTTGCAAAGAGGCTCAAGAGCAGCAGTTGTGATAGACTTTGGTTTGCAGAGCAGTAATCCACTCTTGACTGTTCTCTGCAATCAGATCCCTCCAGGTGCCTGCTAAAGCTGAGACCCTTCTATTCTCCAGAGCTGCAATCCATTGCACGCTAGATTAGCCGGGCTGAAAGGAATAGCTCTGGTAAAAGGTTGTGCAATTTACCAAGCTTGCTAGTAAATGTAACTTTACCATGTAGGTATCACATTCAAGGATGCTGCAAATGCTGGCAGAAGGCTGTGTATCTGCTTTCCCTTGCAGGGAGATGAAAACCAGTTAAATAACTATGTGATGACAGATAAGGAGGTATTGATGGGCAGGACCTAGAAAACAAGGGAAAGAATATACCACTTGTGATGAGAGAAACAGCACACAATACTGGTAGCCAAAGTTCAGCTAAGGGAAGCAGGTAAGGCCAGGGAGGCAGATGCCTGTGTACTACAGGGAATCTCAGAGATGTGATGGTGGGAGGAGATCTCCAGAGGTCTCTGATCCAATCTGTGGCTCAGTCAGGTCACCATGATTTTGTCCAACCAAGTCTGGAAACCCTCCATGAGTGGAGATGTTGTCATCTTTCTGGTACCTGATCCAGTGCTGCATTTCACTTCTGGTAAAAAAGTTGTTCCTGAAGTTCAGCTTGAACCTGCCAAGCTTCAGCTTGTTGCAAATTCCCTTTGTTACATCTCCTGCTACTACCGAGAAGACTTTGGTTCCATTGTCTCTGTGACTACCTTACAAATATCGGTAGGGAAAAAATATGGGCAACTAACATGAGGCATAAACTAGTTATCATGCAAGTAACAGAAATACGGCAGAATAAAAGTCAGCCCTGGAATGAAAATATTCTGCTGTTCAGGACTGCTAGAAAGGAAGATAAAGATAGTGAATTAGCATCACATGAATGATGTTGTAGGTTGTTCAGGCGAAACTCAGAAAGTCTAAAGAGGCATTTCTCTGGTGCAGCTCAGAGTCAGCTGTGAACTGCTCAAGTTCATACGTGGCTATGTAGGGAGAGAGCTAATATTAAAACAGATAAATCCCAGTAAGAACTATGCTGCCATGGGGAAACTAACTTCAGAGTTACAAACCAGAGAATAATCTCTCATGATAATAATGGGCCTTAGGCCTATAATTCTCAACATGACAGATGACAAATTCCTTCATAAAACCATCACTGAACCTACAAAAGATTTGTTAGTTGTAAATAGCAATTAAGTCATAGAGCAGGCGGTCATCAAAAATAAATGTGGAGTGTGTGATCATAATTTCCTCACATATAAATGAAGTGGGAAGCTAAATAAGAAGAGGCCTCTACTGTACACACAGGTTTTGTTTCCAAAGAAATTGAAACCTCAGGAATTAAGAGAACTCATTAACATGGACTATAACGGTAGGGAAACTGGATGTGAAAGATGCCCAGGTCTGAGAGCGAAGCACAGTGGCTGTGGAACTTGCACCCTGAGTAAAGAAGGAAAATCCATCTGTAGCTACCTGGATGAACAGCCACAAAGTGAAGGGTAGGGAGAGGGATAAGCAAAGAAAACTCTTCTTTAAATGCTTGTAGATTGAATGTAATGTCAATCTGGAAAATGAATTTGTAAAAGAAGAGAATGTTTTTCATCTAAGTAAATAACTGACCCAGGAAGGAGAAAGGGGCTGTGCAAAGAGGATGGGGTCGAAATAAAAAATAATGGTTAAAATTAAATAGATATAAAATAACTACAAATAATAAATGCCAATAATAGTCTTCAACCAGGAAAATAACATTGAAGAGTGGTGCAGAGGAAAGGGGCATAATGAATATGAGGGTACAGGAACTACCACACCTGATTTGAAAGCAAAACAAACACGAATGTGATGAAACTAAAAGAACAAATGAAGACTTGGATTTTGCTGGGTGGGGTTTTTTTAAACCATAATATTTTTTATTCTTACAAAAGCAGCGAGGAGTTACAGAGGTTTGCAAAATAACAAACACTGTTCACTTAAACTTCACCTCATCTGTGCTCACTCGGTTTTGGGAGTTGGAGGCCTGGCTAGTAATTTCTTCCTCCAACCCGGACTTAGACGTGTCAGTAGGTTACCTGTCCTTTCACCCCTTAAGAATTATCATCTGCCCCATGTTACTGTATAACACGGACAGGGAATTTCCAGTCCTTTCATCAAGGAAAAGCATTTATCCACAAAGTCTGTTGCTGGGAGCAAATGATGAGCATACAGGAACACCAAAATTTGCGACCCTTTGTTGTTTTATGGTGGCCTCCGAGCTCATATTTCAGCAATCTGATGGCTGAATACTCTAACCCAGAACAGAGGCTGTGCCACACAGTGAGGTCCACTGTGTAAATTACAGATCAAAACAGACTCTGCATTTCACTGAGTTCACCAAGCTCATCCAAATATCTTACTTTGTCAGTAGAAACCAGATAAAATACACTCTCCATTCCCCTTATGTCTCTGCTCTCCTGAACATCACTCCTATCCTCCTGGTGTCTGTTGAGTTGAACCATTTCTTCCTAAACCATTTGCAACTGCATCATCTCTTCCACATCCTACTTCCCTTCTTTCCTGTGCCCTTTTACTTGTCTCCACTTGCCCCTCCTCATGACAACTACAATAAGGCATGTGTCCTTTATCCAAACCTGTTACCTTTCCTGTTTCCCATTTTTCTGCTCTCTTATCCTGACCATTTTTGCTCTGCTCTGGCCTCTCTGATTTCCACAATGCCACCATTTCAGTTCCCATTCTTACAACAAGAGGAAAGACCACAAAACATGACAGCCTGGAGGGCATGGAATATTGCTCTTGCACTTCACGAGACTTGTGGGCAGCACAAACATGATCAAAGGCACAAAGGTCCAGAGTATGGCATCAGGACTGAGAGCAACCTCAATGCTCTTTGCACTTGGATCCCCTTTTCCAGTTGAAACTCCGCCACAGTGTTAAGGCCTGTTTTGAAAAATGACAAATGTTCAGTTTCTTCTAATCAAATCCTTCAAGCTGAAACTTAGGAAGAGTTTTAACTTTCCATTGTTCAAGTTATGACCTTAAACTAGGAGCCTAAGTACTTGCTGAACCCAAACCAAAGCCTCTCACCTTTTAAGTAAGCCAGAGTTGTGCTCACCAAGATAAAAAGGGCAGGCAGATATAGTTCCTTGCAGCTCCCCAAAGCTTCTGCTGACTCCGCTAATGAGCAGGACCATTAACACTGAGCTAGCTTGGCATCCTTTAATTAACTGCATCCTCTGATTAATTAAATTGCATAGGACAGCAGCCCACAGCTCTCCACTAATGCTAAGTGAGAGATAAGTAAGAAGTTGTCAGGTGGGTGCACTCTGGTATAAGGGTGATCTCCACTTCCCTGTACAGCTTTCCCTCTTCCAGAACTGAGTTAATCAGACTAACAGTGAAGATGAGTGTGGATTTTCAGTTTCCACTGTATACGCTGAAGGTTACTTAACCAAATCTACATTTTACAGAACTATACCTACATATTCACAGGGGTGAATGTGTCTTTTTCTCTCTGTGAATTAACAGCCTGTGTCTCTCCAGCATACGCCACAGCAGGAAAATGATTCAGTCTCCTAGACGTTGTATGTACATCCTGCCTGATCCCAAGAGGGACAGGTTGCAATATGCCTATCTCTGACCCGTACCCTAAACCACCATGTCTGTAAAGGTTGCATCCTCCCTGTAGTCTGACTTTGGCACCTCAAACACAGTGAAGAAGCAGGATCAGTGGCAATAAGGCTGGAGCTGAAGTCATGAGATCTCCAGGAGCAGGGAGGTAGAAGAACAGAAATCCTCTGTCATGAACAGAAGGTGTAATAGCAGCAGTGGCAGTGACACTGCCACTAAAGGTAAAACAAGCCCAATTCTTATCTAACATAAGCCACAATTTCAGTACAGTTCCTCCAATTTACAGAAAAGTGGCTGATCGGGTGAGATATGGTTCACAGATTGAACTTCATGGTCTCTTATACCCTCCTCAAACACTGAGTTACTCTGAGACACTATTATTTAGGCGCCTGTTTTGTTTGGGTGTTTTTCACTCCTCAAATTATCCATCATTTCGGATGGCTCCATTTTTAACTGTCCAGCATAGATACTGGCACCCAATATTTGGACATACATTTGCATCTATCATGGTCTGCAGCTACAGTTGGGTGCTCGGCATCTTTCAAAATCAGGAACATGATATGCGAAGGATGAGATCCTGACGTAGAGACCAGTCTAGGAAGTCTGGCTGGATGTTCTCACCTCTGCCAACTTCCCTGTGTAAAACAGAGCGATAACATCAGGTGACTTATGTTGTATGGGATGTTCTGAGGACAGGTGAGTTTTTGTGAGCAGCTTTAAAGGATGGCCAGTTTGGTTTTGTGCGGTGGCTTAAGCCTTCCACAGATTGCTGCTACTCCTGCTCCTGGGATCCCTGTCCCCACAATTCAGATAATATGTTCCTGAGGGCATATGTCTGGAGAAGAAAAATACCCTTGCATGGTTACAAATCTCACAGGGACCACTTAAGATGCAAGTGTAGACAAGGATGAGCTGCACTCAGCATGGTTTCGGTCACCACACTGATTACCAAGCACTCAGGTCAGCTTCATCAGCAACCTTTATCGGTAAGAGAAGGCTCCTTCTTGCATGGCTGCCTCATCCCAGATCTGCACCGAGACCAGGGATGGCAAATGCAGTGCATGTTCATCCACCCAGGCCAGTTTTCACCTGGCCAGTGCAGGCGAGGAGAGTGGTGGTGCCGGCCAGCAGATGTCCCAGCTCCTGGCAAGGTTCTCATGCCCGATGCAGTGAGATGAAAGCCAGACCTCATGTCCTAAGCTTGCGCTTCAGGCTACCAGCTTTAAAGAGAAAGGGGTGTGAATCAGTGCCTCTATAGCTATGCAGTGGCTTTAAGCTGTCAAATCAGTTTATGATCATTCAGGGGAATCCCACCCACCACCACAACCATGGCATTTCTAACTAGCACCACTGAAATGGGTTTAAATAGTGCAGTAAGACAGACACTCCTGGGAACATACCCGCTTTCTTTTCACCTGTTGCCTCAACAATCACATTCTGGTTTTAAATCAGTGTATTTATTAAAAAAAGAAATCAAATTATAATCACTTTTCTGCTCTATAGAAAAGGGAAAAAATCCAATACTCCAGACCATTTAACTGAAGCAAACGTTACCTGTACCATTACTGAACGGGTTGCTGAATGCCTTTTCTTTTACAGAAAAGAATAATATGTCTTTGACGTATTGCTCATAGTTGCTTGCAATTACAACTTGCAGTATACAACTGCAACACTGAGTAGGTAGGAAATTCTAGAAGTTACTCTAAATATTCTTTGATGACTTCAATGTATTTTGAAATAAATCAGAGGAAGTTATTAATTGAAAAATACAGAAGTCACTTGAGCCCCTAAAACTGTTTGTTACTTGGTTATTTCTAACCAGGAGCATGTTTGTCTGCTTTGGTTTGGTCTGAAGGCTCAGCTTTACGTTTGTGCTCAACTAGGCACGCTTGGATGAATCAGGGTCCTAAATGATGGTCTGTGGCTCTGCAGTGAATTCCTGAGTCCTCACTGGAGTTCTAATTAATTCACTTAATTCTGGGGGGGCATTTCTCTTTTGCCCATGTCTCAGAATTAGATTAGCAGTCCCTAGGTCTGCCAGGCAGGGGGGCATCTACCTGTGCTCTTAGAACTTGGCTTTCCAGCCCAAAACTCGGGTGTTTCAGACATAGTTGAACTAGGTACATTAACTGATCTTGCTTCCCTCAGGGACTTGGTACAGGAGCAGCAGCCTACCTTTAAGGTTGCGAAGATGCTGTTTTCAAGCAAGATCCTTATTGCTTATTTTTTGGGACGCTGTATTCAGCAAGGAATGGAAACATAAACAGAAAGCACGTGCTATCAGTGAGCAGTGGATGAAGTTTTAACAAGGAAATTAACACAGGAAAAAACCAAAAAGAAAATATGCAGGATGCTTCAAACACAGCTGGGGAGAAGCCATTTTTGTACGTCCAAAGGAGGGTTAGAAGCAACAATCTTTACACCCAAATTCCCAAATCTTCTTTTCAGGGGCCCTTGAAAGGAGTGTGGCAGAGGCGAAGCAGGTTGTTCAGACTCTGCGCTTGAAAGTAGAAACCAAAGTCTTTTGAATCTGCTCTCTTGATTCACACATGCCTGTCAGCAGCACGGGGTCTGTCTTGTGCTCCACTTGGTAGAAGGGACAATTCTTCAGGTGCTCCGCCATGCACATGACGTTGTTGCGCTGCCATTTGTTAACTCTGGAGAACAGGCTGCTGAACTGCCAGATCTAAGATGGGAAAGGGGAGAGAAATTGGGCAGAGAGAGAATGGATGTTGGAAAAAACAGGAGTTTGAAAATCTATATATGCTTGTAGTGGGGGTGCATCACTTGTACTGGACAGGCTAGTGAACACGTGATTGTGCAGGGCTGGCATAACAAGTAAAAATGGGTCTGTACAGTTGTGGACCTTGTACTTCCTGGTTTTGCTGCTTTAATCCTCACCTGCCATTTTTAATAGGAAAGTATCCTTCTACAGTTTTTGGTGTCAGTCCAGTGCAGGGCATGAGGAAATTCAGGCCACTTGACCACTGCACCTCTAGAGAAGACTCCACCACATGTACAGTGTGATTGATGCAAGATGTTTCTAAAGCAAAGTGATTACAGCATGCTTGTGTGATACATATCTCAAAGAAACCTGCCTTCCAAAGCATCTGTCAGCAACTTGAAAGTAATTAACATTACAATGCTGTTGTTACCCCACTCAAGAAGCAGCCTAGGAAATCTAAGGTTAAAGTTATTCCTAGAGGACATATAAGCTTGTAAAAAATAGAAATGTACAGTAAAGGTCTTCTGATTCTGTTTGCAGTGATATGATGTATCGTTCAATGGTAAGCTAGCACGTAGTGATAAGACTGTGATTAGATTGCTTTCATATTTGCTGTGTACCATTAAATCAAAATAATCTTTAAAGTCATAGTAAATTTCTTCTCATTAAAAATGTTTCTTCCTGGGGAAGGACAGTATATGGGTATTCTGTGCTTAAGATTGGCTGACTCTGTCCTAGTCCTAAGTAGTCATAGCTATTATAGAGAGTAGTCCAGAAATTCAGGCTAGTTATAAAGAGAAAGTTTTCAAGTGGAGTGCACTGGAAAAAAGATTCCTGTGGTCAGTACACAGAGCTAACATGAAAAGCATTGACAGTCCTTAAATTCAATGCTGCTGGTTTGAAATTGTGCTACAGTAACGGAAGTTAATTGCTATATAATTGCTCAGCTGGAATGTCTTCCTTTCACTGAAGGAAGCCACATCCTTTGGTAAATTATTTCAGTGGCTAATTCTTGGTTTGGATTGGGCTCATTCAACTTGCAGCCACCAAACTTTGTTACACAGGTTTTGAATTCACCATGCTTCATGTTTTCTCTTATAAATAGTCATAAACTGCTAAGCTTCCATTTGATAAGAATCGATAGGTGGAGATCTTCAGGGCTCTGCTTGAAAGCCAGGTCCTTAGAGAGTTTCTGGGAGTCTTCCCTGGATCTCAGAATTATTTGTTCCTAGATTTGTCTTGTCTGCTCAGTCATGCTGAAGTCTCTTGTGTTATTCTTTCAAACAGCTTTATGTTAGAGCAGCTGCAGAGCTACTGGTTAGAAAAGAATCTGCGACAACTATTGTTCAACCAGGACTAAGACTGAGCTGTGTTTATATACATAAAGAGCCAATAATGGTGGTAATTTTCCAGCACAAACAGTGGGATACCAGCTTTGTAGAAGGCAGCTTCCTATCACCATGCTGCTTCCTCAGGTCTCTCACAACCTGAGAGTCAGACACTCATGGCAGTCCTGTGAACTACTAATCATGAAAGCCCCTGGGGGTTGATGCAAACATTTTTCATGGCCACAGCTCCTTGTTCTTTACTTCTTTGGTGTTCTAAAGCATGTTTTAGTTTTGACATATCCTAGATAGGCTTGTAGAGAACAACCAAAAAACCCCTATGAACACTGAATTCTTCAAAACTCCATGTGTAACCCTTAAATATCAGCAATTCCCAGTTGCCAGTGCCTAAAAACAGTGCACATGCAAAAAGGTTACCCAAGACAAGCTTGAGTGGGGAATTCCCACTAGTCAGAAGATATCCATTTACACCTTCCTACTTTCACTAGATGTACTACATTTTACAGCCCTGATCGCTGACAACTATGGTGCGAATTCAAAACCTCATGAACCTTCCCCACATCTGCATGTTTACACACAGCATCCCTTGCTATGCTTGTGTTTTACCTGGAGAGAACCCATGGCTGTCTTTTCCCCAGCATCAGCCACTTGCCTTTTTGCGAGCTTTCCACGAGGTACCACCATGGGAATATCTCTTTTTTTCCCAGACCAGCAGGACCATTCCCCTCTCTTGAAGAAGAGTGGCACAGATGTCCCTCATCAGCATTGACACTTGCGATAGCTGAGATAAACTGAAGCTGTCCAGGAACCCCGCAATGTACTTGAGCACTTCCACTGGGAGGCTGCTCAGCAAGTCCTTATTTCTCCCTCGATTAGCCACTGTGGGATTGAACTTTCCTGATTCAGCAAGGAGGGTGTCTACCTCTGGCTTAATAGCAAATGACTTGAGAGGTTTGCTGTATATAACCTTGGCCTTAAGACCCTCAGGACGGAAGTGATTTTGAACAAAAGTACATCCCAAGTAGGCCAGCGGGCAGCGATGCTGGAACCATCCATCCAGACATGACTGGATATCAGCGTGCACATTCTTGAAGTGGGATGGGAACTCATCTCTCCTGAAGAAATGACTGCAAGTGAATGTGAAAGCTGAACTGCTTTTGTTGTGTCTTCTGGTTACACATTCAGTGTAGAGCTCCACGTGCAGTTCTGGTGGGCTTTTTTCATCCAAAATATCTGCTAGAACAGCATTGGAGGAGAAGGGCTCCAGGGGAAAGCTGTACGTTTGTGTTGCAAAATCCACAAAAAGTCCATCAATACCTCTTGCTTCGGAGATCTCATGGCCTTTCAGCTCCTTTTCCAGTGCACACAGCAGTGTGGCCTCAACTATATTTGCCTTAGGTAGATCTTCTAGGTTTATTCCCAATTCTGAGGTATCTACTGACTTGTCTGAAGTTGCCATCCTGTGGCCAAGTGCATCTCCTAGTCGTGCTCTTTTGCCACAGTAACTAACTGGCACTTTGAAGGTGTAGACAGTCTTTACTTCCTGAGCTTCCAAGTTCCCATAGACAAAGTCTTTTTCTTTGGGAGTGCAAGCAGCTAGCTGGCCAAAGCGGATTAGCATTCCCCCATGGTGGACCAGATACATGTTGTAATCACCTACGCCAACTTCCTTCTTCAGCCTCTCCAGGACCCCTTCTTGCCAGGGAGCCAGTCCTGTCATTTCTGTATTTCGTGTTACTTGTTCAGGCTTTTGGTCCTTTGCCTCTTCTGCACTCCCAGGTACTTCCCTTGCCTGCTCTGAGGAGCTGGCAGCTTGTGGGGCTGACACTGTTTTCTTGGAAGCCTCCTCCATCTTTTGTCCCGCGCTGTCTGCTGAGCCCGTTACCTTGCAAGCCAGGAGCTCTTTGCTGAACATATTCTCCCAGGTTTTGTAACTCCCCAGATCCATTCCCTCTTTGTCTTTTGCCAAGTCTTCACGTTCACGTTGGCTGAGTTCAGACAACTGGTTGTCACTTTCTTCGGAACCACAGGCTGCTCCTCCCACAGCACCTTCTGCCCCACCTATGGCTTCGTCCATTAGCTCTTGCACTTCATCCTTTTTCCTCCACTCTGGAAACAAATCAGCTATTTTCAAAGTCCTGAAAAGTATCTTCTGGTCTCTGAGTGCCAAGGCTGTGTCCAGGCACTCTTCATTCAAGGTCTCCTTCATAATGTTCTTGTGGAGGGTTGTGTCTGAATCCACGTTGGGCCAGCGATTCCACTCCATTGAGCAGCAGACAACGCTGGCTGGACAGACCTGGAGGTGCTTTCCCAGCTTAAAGCGGGCCATGGAGAAAGGGCAGCCATAGGCTGAATTGAGGCAGGAGACCTGCTCTAAGGGACAGAGCAATTGGTGCTCCTCCTCCTTGCACATGTGGAAGGTGGCCCCACAGTGAAAGCGGCAGCTGATCACCATGCAGGAGACGGAGGGCTCTATCGGTGCGCGGCAGTGCCGGCTGAAACATCTCTCACAGTGCCTGTGCTGCCCAGGGGGAGCTTTCTGAGCCCGGTGCTGTGTGTAGCAAAGACAAGAAGACAACAGTTATTGCCCAAAGGAGCCGCAAATGGCCACAGACCCTCTGTGCCCATGTTTTTGCGTTATGTGCTCACATGCACTCCTAGAGAGAATAACACTGTGGTCAAATGGCTGCCAGCCCCATATGTATCAGCACTGATCCCCATGGTACAGTGTGGCCTCACAGCATCACGGATATAGATAAGGTCCTTACACATTAGCCCAGCAGAGGCAGCCAGGGTGTGGGAGCAAGCTGTTTTCTGCCTCAGTATTTACACTCGGTCTATCTATACCAAGCTGTAGAAGTCAAGACTGCCAGAGATACAGTGAAGGAGCTTCCCACTTCCTTAACACTGAGTAGGAAAGATGAAGATTATTTTTCCTCTCCAGAAAAGTTATTTGGTCATTTGGCCTACGTGTCTTGTCATTCCCCAATAAGGAAATTAATGTTACAAAAGTGAACTTTCCTTTGCTCTACACCAGCAAGGCTGAGAGTGAGCATTATCTTCAGGATGCTAGTTCCCAGTGTGGAAAGCAGCCTAGGTAAAGTCTAATTTGCTTGGCCTTCTTTACCCTGCTTTCCTGATTTACCCTTACGCTCTTACATGATGCCTGCAAGTCCTGGAACAGAGGCTGCAGGGGACTTTCCTTCAGGCAGATTATTTGCCACATCTACTTTCAGGTGTTGGAACCTGGAATAAGGTGATGCCTTGGACAACATTTTGGAGAGAAGCTCCAGAGTGCAGTGGAGGCTTGTTGCAAGGTTAATCTCACCCAGTTACGTTCATTTTCTTTCACCTTTGTTTTACAAACTGCTTTTCACCCTTCTTCCCCTTCCTGTCACCAGTGAATGCCAAGCATTCACCATGAATGCCAAGGAAAAGAGGGCAGGTGGGGTTTATCTCATGCTGTGCTCAGGACCCTGGTGTGTGGTTAGAGCAGGAGCAGAGTGACACAAGACTGAGCTCATCAGAGCTCTTCCCTTCCTGTGATGGTGTAGGAGAGAAGTCAGCCTGAGAATGCCTCTTACAGGGTGCCTCTTTGAGAAAGAATCCATTTTTCTTCCTTTGGGATTTGTTTCAGAGCATGATCTTGCAAAAAAAAGGATGACCACTGCTCTACTCTTTCAGTTCACCCTTCTGACAAGTCAGTGTCAAACACTGCCCAGAACTGAGGAGGTGGTCCTGGACTGATCATATTTTAGATTCAGTTTATTAAGGTGTTAGAGACACCACAAGGAAACAGAAGATAGAGAAAGAAGTCGCAGACAATAAGTAATAAAGAATATCAGTGTCTGTTCAGCTGCCCAGGCAGCCCCATGAATTCAACATTCTGCAGCTGACAGACTGGATTAGAAGTACAAGTTGAAGTTGCCAAACCAAATGCTCCAGAAATTTCAACCAGATTTATTATCTAAACAGGTTAAATGTTTCCTCAGGGAAGACTGCAGTTCTGTTCTCACACTTTCTTATTAATGTGGTTTCAAAATATATGTAATTTTTCCTCTCCTGCCCTTAAAAACCTTTGATATTAAAAGGTCATGCAATTCTGCAGAGGCACAACAACAAAAAGAAGTACAAGAACATGACGTGTGATGATCTTTAAATAAAAAGGTATCTATCTCTACCAGATTACTACCTTTGTGTCACATTGAACCACTGGCTTTGGTTTAATTATTGACTGGGATCTTTCCCAGTCAATTAAATCAGTTTAATGTAAAAATAATGCACTTCTAAGGCCTGCTTCCGAAAGTTCTTAGTTCTGCTTGATCATAATGTTTCTTATATTGCAATAATTCCTGTCAATAGTTGTTAAGCCTTCCTAAACAATGGGGAAACAGAAGCACAGAGTCCAAGAGCAAGTATATGGAGCATAAGGCATGCCTGCTATAGTAAAAAATTGATGAACATAAGAAATTACATTTTGGGTCAGACCCAATGGTCCACCCAGCCAGTCAGTCTTCTTCAACAGTATCCATAAGAGATGCTGTTTAGGGGCAACATGTAGGACCTCCTGTGATCCTTTCCTCTCATACGCAGTTGTTGAATTGGAGAACTACAGGCTGCTCAGTCACTACTTGGAGCTACTTCCCTGGATACCTTCAACAGATATCAGTAACTTGGCCCAAAGAAGAGCTGCTGCAACTAGAAAACTCCTGACTTTCTGATCCTGTATGGGCTGCATTCCAGCTTGATTCAGCCTACTGTGAATCTTTGTGGAAGGGAAAATGCTAATGATAAGGAAGAACTGGAGTTCTGTTTCCAGTCTTCTCACCACACTTTCCACGCAGTAGGAACTACCGCAGGCCCAGCAGACTCATTTTGCTCTGGGAAAAATAGACATTTTTAGTAAAATAATTTAGACTTTGGGTTTTTCTCCAAAGGTTAAAGAAAACACAGTAGTATCATTTACCTAGATGTGAGTGGGTTTGCAACCCCAGGCTTAAGTGACTTATTCCTGTGGACAGCTGTGTGAGAGGAAGTAGGCTCAAACTCAAGGGGAAGAGATGCTCTGTGGAGCTGTTTCCCCTCCTGTTCTTGAAGGTACTGTCTTAACTTCTTATCTTTCACAGTTTCACACCCCGGCAATGGAAGACACAAAAAACACTGGAGAAGGGAAGAAGTCTAGGAAAGGCAATGCTTGTTGGTTCCTGTACTCACTAAAGACTTAATGAATCAACCCCATTCCCTGTTGGTTGTAGAGAGTAAAGGAACATGTCCTTGGTGTCTCTTTACCCAGGGACAAACTTACACCCTGAAGTATAAGGCTCTTTCCATACCTCCACATGGAAAGAGCTTGAGACAGCAAGGAAGAAAAAATCGTATTTTGTGACTACCCATTAAAACATTCCCTGCCTTGTCTTGAGAAGCACTGGCTTCTGTGCAGGGGTGACACCAGGGTGGCCCCAGCCACATCCAGCCCTTAAATACATGGGGTTTTTGGTGGTATCTGTCTGCTTTAAGCTGTTTAGTTACATCTACTTTTATGTGGCTCAGAGAAGCAGGAGATACAGATGGATTTATTTCATGTTGGCAGCATCCTTGCTGCTCTCATTCTTGTAACATTTTGCTGCAAATATAATCTCTAAAAATAGTCCCAGCTATGACTTGCCTAAGGTCAGAGGAAGGCTGGGTACATTACACCGGAATGAAAACATCAATGTGTGAACAATACTTTCCACTGCAAAAGTAACTCTCAGAGAGAAACAATTGATAAATAAAAATATACCAGTGGCACAGGCCTTATGGCTCTCCAAAACACAGAAAGGACTGATTGCAAAGTTTCTGGCATGGAGCCTGCCTTCACACTGCTGTCTGCTCAAATGAACCCCATCAGCATCATGTGTACAGAAAGGAAATACATGCTTTATTTAAGAAAACCAACCGTATCAGAGCATTCATATCCAGAGTCAGTCTTCATCATTATTTAGGTATTTTTCAGCTGTGTTTAGCTCATCTCTAACTTGTATATGCCATGCCTTTCAGACAAATTATTTCTATGCCTCTTGTTGTCAAATCTGTGAAGCTAGAGGACAGGAAGACGGGACAGAGAATTCTCCTGATATTTATCAAGGTTTGAATGCTGCTTCTGTTCCAACATATCACTTATCAGGAGCTCTGTATTTTAACTGATGACCTAGCTAGCCCTGTGGTTTAGTTGATGGCAGTTAGTTATTGTCAGTACACAAACTACAACTTTCAGAGCCCTGAGCAGAAAGTTTACAATTTCTTGCCTCAGTAAGCTCGATGCGTAACATCCAGAGGCAGGGGACACACAGATCTGGGAGGTGATGAAACACTTCTCTAGACCTGCGCACTTCTGTTTCCCTGAAACCTGCAAAATTTCCTAAGGCCTGGGTTAGGAGAACACAAAAAAATCAAACCAGAAATGCTTTACTGAATCCTGCTCAAACTACTGTGGAAAGAAAAGATACAAATTACAGTCCACAGTCTGTCCACTTTGGTAAATCTTTATTTTTAGACTGTCATGACAGCAAATCAAGTACGGTTTAAAAATACACAGCTGCTATTTTAGCTGCAGATACATCTGTGTCTGGAGCAGATCTGTTCACTGGCAATAACTTCACATTAATAAACCAATTACACTTTAGTTTCAGTAAACAGCTATTTAAATCAGTTGCAGTCAGTGAGTCAAAACAACACAACTGCTTTCTTATTTGGTGTTTGCTATATGTGACTGATCATATGACATACTAAGATTATACATATTATGTGAACTCTTTGCACAGAATCAAGGGAAGACTCCCATTTTAAAGAACCATCAAAAAGGGCCACCAGCAACCCCACATAGTTACCTGAAAGAGTGCCTCTGAGATTGCAGACGAACAGACAACAGTGTTTCTAAGCTTTAAAACATGAAAAGGAGCTCTTAATATATCTCAGGACAGTTTGCATCCAAATGCTGGAGCCAAAAATATTAAACTTACATATGATGATACAACAAGAAAATATTTCTAAGGAGTACTTTCGGTGAACTTCACAGAGCAGACAGAAGATATTCTCCATTTCTTTTAGTCCTTGTACTCAGTATATGGTGTGTAACTAGAGATTTTTATCTCCTTTCATGCAGTGTACATCCTCAATCACAACGTACTTAACCTCAGTGAGAAATCAGGCTCAGGTCTCCTTTCACTAAACAGATATATTTATTTCTTGCAGCTGAAAAATAAACCACTATGCCATCGGAAGCCATTCTGTTTGGCATTTGTACACGATCCTTGGGAGCTTAAGTTTTCTGAAGTCCTGTCCTTCCATGGAAAAATAAAAAAGTAAATCCAAGAATGCCACCGCCTGGAATCACAGTGACCCCTAAGCTAATTGAGCCCCACATCTCAACACCCACAGCAGGCACAACTACAGCTTGAGTGACTACCTTGGCGTTAGGCAGAGTGGGTCACTGTCCTTCATGGCACACCTTCATGGCACACCTGCTCTGCAGTTGCCATTCAGACTGATCTTGCATATACGTGTTGCCAGCCAAGCTTTTAATGCTTCAGGCAGTGAATATGGTACACCATATTCAGTAGGTGGAAAGGGAGAATAAAAGTTATAGGTTAAATCTGTATCAATAACACTAATAACCTTCTAGCAAGCATGCGCATGACAGCTCCTTTGAGGCTCAGACCTTGAACAAGTTCACATGGATTTCATAGGGGCACTTTGATACCAGGGCAGTCCTTCTGGTGAACCTCAAATCCTCAGTGTAAGACACGCAGAGTGAAAAGGTTTTCTGAGAGACAACTGACTCAGATAAGCCCAAAGATGGAAGGATGAAGCTGTGACAATTAGGGACGTACCCTGTATTTTCTAGCTGAGGATCTGCTGGCTGAGGCTGTGGTATTTCATGGCAATAGCCACTAGTTCAGAATTACTGAATGAGTTGGAATTGCTTTATAATGGAAAAAATACGCTTTAAAATTACAGGGATGGAGTAGGTCCACAGTGTAGTGCATCAGCCTGGCAAAGACTTCAATCCACGTTCCTTGCTTTTCTTCCAGAGCACGCCTGCAGCTCAGTTTCTCACAGCAGCACATCAGCTCCTCTTCAGCTCCCTAAACTTGGCACACAGGACCATAGAGCTCAAGACAAGCTGTCTCACCATCAGGAGTCTCTCCTCCCCTGGTAAATCTGTGCTGCACACAGGCAGTAAAGTGGCACTGAAACTTGCCCGTGCAAGTGAAATGCACTAGTGCTGTTAAAGGAGGAGAAGGGGAGGGTTCAGAGTAGTGAGGCATGGGTAACATAGAGCACTGCCGGTAGAAATCCCTCCTATGAGCAATATTTCTTTCTTCTTCCTATCTAGTACAATGTAGCCATAGCTCACCTGAGACAAACCCACCCCAGAATTCCAGGTGCTGAAGTGGTCCCATGGGCTCAAGGTACAGTGCAGTGCATCCCAGCAGCAGGGTTTTGTGCTGGGCATGTTGGGGAGTCTTGTGGGAGACAGGCAAGATGGGAAAAGGGGGGAGGTTGTGACATGGAGCTGCTCTGCTGCTCCCTGTATGTGTGAGGGGTCCCTGTGCTGTCCTTGATAGAGACACAATCTGTCAGACTCTCGCTTTGCATTGATAGCTGGGAAATGAGTTTGGTTTTGGTTTGAGTTCAGCAAGTGCTTTAAAATAACAGCCTCCAGTTTAGTTGCAGTATGAGGGTTCTTTTTTGGGTTCTATTTTATGCCCTGGTAACAATCTCATTAACATATGTTTCTGAAAACTGCTTGAGATAATAAAGTCAATAGTTTTAAGCAAAACAAAAGAAACCCAGCCGAAGGCAGGCGCCCAGCACAGAGAATTTCAGCGCTACTGGTTAAGGTCTGAGTCATAAAAAGCAAAAGAGAAAAGATTCCTGAATAAAAATTGCTAAGCAGCCATGACTCTAAATGGTACAGTAGTACCTGCAGCCCTTGTAAATCTTACTTCATCATCATTCATTCAGTCTAGATTACCAACACAAAGTTTGCAGTCTTGCCTCTCCTCTGCCCCTTACTGTATCTCCTTTTCTTACTTCTCTCAGAGTTTCTTGGAAATTACAGGAATTGAAGTTTCAATTTCTTATCTGTACTGCTGCTGAAACTCTCATCTTAGAATCAGCTTCTTAGTCTTTTAAAACCCCAGATACAGTGCTGCAAACTATGCCTAATCCATGAATACATGATGGAGTTTGTTATTATTTTAAGAGCAGGTTGTCACAGAAGCATTCACAGTTACCAGCTGCCTCTGTTTTAGGGTGTCATTTAAGACATCTTGTGTCTGATTATTCTACTTCCTCTTAATTACTAAGGCTGTTTTGAGGATGTATTGATTTTTATATCTTAATACAGTAACCATTGCATTGCATAAGGTTTGACCTTATAAATATAGGTTTATATTTGTATATAAATATAAATAAAGACTCCTTTACATAGCCTTACCTTACTCATAGAGTCCCTGTGTGTGTACCAAACACTTGCTCTCCTGGTTGTGCTCAGCTGAGTTGAAATGAGGTGGGTAATGGAGACTTGCAAGCAAAGAAAGAAGAGAGAATGGGAGAACACGGAGCAAGCCCAGGCAGAACAAGTAGTTTTGGGATGTTAAAAATAAAACCCTGTGCATGTGACTGTGTAGCTCAGCTTACAGAGCAGTCTCTTCCACTGTATTTGTTAACACTATCACTTCTGGAGTGATACTTCACACAGATGGGAGAAGCAGAACCAATAATGCTCGATGGCCCCTCCATGAGAAGAAAAAGATCAAACCACTTCCCAGAGCTCTGTATCAGCTCCTTGTCACTCTCTGGTGGAGGTTTGCCCTTTACAACTTAACTCGCCTTGGTGCCCACACCAGTTTGTGCTTTCTGCTGTTAGAATTGTCACCATGCCCATGCTCCCATCGTCACCAACACCAGCAGCTGATGCAGACAGCGATGGCGGGTTTCTGCTCTGCCTGGGCACGGGTGGGCAGAAAAAGAGCAGGAATGGCACAGAGCCGAGCAGCAAGGCAGATTTGCCTGGCTAACTGCTGGGACCCCTATGAGACTCCCCAGCTCCAGCCCCTCCACTGCACAGTGAAAGGGTCCCACCAGCCCCTGGGAGGAAGCCTGAAAGGTACAGCTCTCAGCATCACCCTTCCTCAGTCAAACCTGAGGAAGCAAAGGAAAGCAGTCACATTTTACTGAGTGTGGACTCATTAAAGCATTTCATGGTGAGTTTCATTGTGAGCATTTCATACTAATGGTGAGTACAGCTATATGGGTACCACTACATGTGGGGTTCAGGCGTGCAGATGGGGCATGCACTGCTTCTCTCTGGTCAGTGCTCACCCCATCTGGCTGCAAAGATACCTCTTGTGACCTGCTGCCATATGTGACCACTTTTCAGCACCTGAGAAACACAGAACAACATCTTTTGGCTGTGGTGCTGGTGGCTCTGAGATCCTAAGTCACAATGAACTGGGTACTTTGCCTTATCTTTCTTTCCTTATCTGCGAGGCCCCACTGACTCTCATCCTCTGAAACAGTGCAGACAACTGTGTTTTTGCTTTTAGGGCTGAACAAAAAGTCAGCAGGTGACAACCAAGGCTTGCTGGTGCCAATCGTAATTTAGTAGTGCTAAATATGGTTAGCAGTCTGGCTCCATGGCCTTTTTTAGAAAGGGCTGTACTATCGTGATACCAGTTTCTGTCATCCCATTGGACTGGGGAAAACAGGCCAGCATTAATATGCCTAAACCCGAATTTCACCCAACCACAACATGATCACTGATCTGTTTACCCTGTCCACTTCCCCTCTCTCCTGCCCCTAGTCAGTTCAGGGTCATTCTTCAGCCTTCAATGCTGTCGTCATCCTTTTAGACTGTGTTTAAAAACACACTGATTGCGTGCCTCACTTCATGTGAAATAAAACTTCTTCTCAAAAGTTTGTGTCACTGGTGAGGAGTAAACTCCCTCCAGCTGAATTGACCCAGATTACTAAAACATTTGCAGCTTCAGAGGGAGCTGGATTTAGATCTCTATGTTTACAGTCTGAACTCTGGCAGTGCTTTTTACTGTTTTTGTGTGTTGCCCAGTGATCACACAGACCCAAGCAGCAAGCCCTGGGCCTGCCTCACACTGTTGGGTACTCTGCCTCACAGTGTGATGGAACACAAACCTCCAAGTTTTGCAAATCTTTGCCTGCAGGTGATGGCTATACTCCAAAAAAGCACCATCTGTGGCAGCCTTTTAGGGCAGGGTATTACAAGAGATGCAGAATGAACATAGTTCACTGTGCCTGAAAATATGTATGTGGTGGAGAGAAGGGAGCAGAAGAGTGAAGGCAATGGGCAACATGAATTTCATCCTTGTACCTGCAGCACACCATTGTGTTAGCTTAGCTGCATCTGAAACCAGGCTCTCAGCAAAACCAGGAGGACTTGCAGATCCCAGCTGCTGTCCTTACCTGTGCTAATGTGATTCAAGGTATCTCAGGAATGCCAACCAATGCTACAACCAGACCTCCTGCTGCAGTACAGATGTGCTTAGTGATAGGATGTGAGAAGCCTGAAATCTCTGACAGAAGAGTGTAACTTTTAGTTATTTTTTGGGGCAAATGCTTTGAGAGAAAGCTGTTGCCTGCCTGCTTTAATCTCTCTTATCCCAGTTCTGTGGGTAAAAATGCTGCGCTATATAGGCACCCTATGAAATATACCTATGTATTTGATATGTATATCATATATGTATATCATATGTCTCTCCTGTATGTCATCAATGTCTATGTGTATGTATGATATGTATACATGCATCTATATGGAGAAACTGGGCAACGTGCAAAAGGAGTTTAATGAGAGGATGGGACAGACACGGCCAAACGACCTCAGACCATTTACACGCAATCAGTCCTTTTCAGTCCCGTATCCGTTTTCCCACACTTGATCCTACGCACATCACCCAGATCCATCCTTTTCCCGCCTTTGGTTCATCCCCTGAACACACCCCAATGAATCCCGTGCAATCCCCAAACACTTCCCCTGTATCCCATCATGTGTCCCACATCCCTGAACACAGCAAGCCCCAGCCCTAAAGGCATTCTGTGGCTGAGGGTGCCCTGGAGGGTCACAGGATGTCCTTTCCTCCGAGTCCTTAATTCGGGTTCCCACCGGCCACCGTGCCCCTTTGGTGGGTTGATGGCACCTGGGAGCAGCTCAGCAGGGAGGTGTTTGTGGTCCCCCCCAGTCATCATCTCCCTGTGCTCCTCTGTGGGTGTGCAAATGAGGTTTTAGGGCACAGACTAAACCATGTATCTACCTCAGCATACACCATCGCTGAGCAGCGGCTCGTGGCTTTTTGTGCTAACTGTACGCCCTGCAGCCCCACTGTACGTGTGCCCGCCACTCCGCCGCATTGCGCTTTACGATCAGCTGCGGAACTGCGAAATGGCTTCGCTCTCCACCGCACCTACAGTGCGCGCAGCTTGTTGCGATGCTGCTTGTGGCGACACGAGTGGGAGCACTAATTGAAGTGGAAGTACCAGTTCCTTAGGTCATCCCGGCTGGAAACGCCCCTGGGGAAAGGGGTGTCCCTGTCAGTTTTAACCGCTGCCGGTCACGAAGCAGTGTACGGCCTAACGCCACTGCGCCATCGCCGCAGGGCTCCGCAGCGTAGCGCGCTCGGCGGCTACCGCGCCTCAGGCAAGGAGCCGGCACCTCCTCCCGCCGCCCGGGCCCCGCCACCTGCGGCACTACAACTCCCGGCATGCCCCGCGGCGCACAGTGGCCGGCCCGGCGGGAGAGGCGCGCCCCGTCTGCGGCGGCACGGGGCGCGCGGGGCATGCCGGGAGCTGTAGTCATGCCTGGGGCCCGGGCCCGCCCGTGCCGCCGTCCTGAGGAGGGCGCCGCCGCCGCGGGTCCGCCGGAAAGGCTTTGCCTCCCAGAGGCCGCTGCGGTGAGGGTCGGAAGTGACGCCGCGGACTGCACGCATGCGCACTGCCGTCGCCAGCAAGCGCCGGCCAGGCAAGGAGGGTGCGGCGCTCGCGCGCCTAGGGCCCGAGAGGAGACAGCGCCGGGCCGGGCCGGGCCGCGCCGGCAGCGGGTACGGGGCGTGGGGCGAGCCCCGGTTTCGGGGCGGCTGCGCGGTGAGCCGGCAAGGGGGTGTGGATAACGGCGGGGAGCCGCAGCCGGGCCGTGAGCGGGGCACGAGAGGAGGCCCGGGTCCGGCCGGCGGGAGGCCCGGGTTGGGGGTGCCGCCGGCTGCGGGAGCTGGCGGGCCGCGCGGGCGGGGCGGGGCCGGTGCATCGGGAGCTCCGCGCTTGGGCTGGGGTCGTGGCCTGCTCCCACTCCCGCCCGCCCCGGAGGTGCGGGAGCAGTGGAGGGGAGTCCCGGGGAGCGGCAGGGCGGCGGGCCGGGCCTGCGCCGGCAGCCTTCGCGGGGCTGGTGTGGCGGCTGCGGGCCGCGCTCCGCGGGAGCGCCGCGCTCCGGCTGGAGGAGCCGGCGGGGTGGCAGCCGTGGGGAGTCGGAAAACTCCCTGCCGCAAGGACGGGCTTCGTGCCGGTGGGACGGGGTGTGAGGAGCGGCAGTGCCTCGGCTCGAGGGGAAGGGGAAGGGAAACTTTTCCCTGGGCCTCCCGAGATTGTGCAGTTGTTTTTTCTTGGCGATCTTAGTGGATGCTACAAGAGCTGTTCCTTCTCCCTGCGTACATCAGCCCATGTCTTGGTGTTATCCTCGCCGCAACATCATCTCATCGACTAATATGCGATGAGGCTTTTGCGCCTTCTCGGTAGCCGTGGTGGCCGTTTCCAGCTGTCGTGTCTCTGTAGACTTCAATAGCCACCCGAAACTCATCCCATTCATAATCTTAAGATTTGTACTGCTCGTACAAGATTGCATGTAACGATGATTTTAAGCTTTGCCTCATGAGGGCGTTTCACGAGAACTGTAACTCCAAGCTAAAAAGATACGTCATGGGCTGTGAAAGTACCGGGCTGCTGTTTCTGCAGAATTCCCAAATGGTGCTGAATGGTTGTGTTTAACGCTCCCTTTATCCTTTAGTCAAGCTGCCGTTTCTGCGGATTTTTTTGTTTGCTGGCGTGTTTTCTGCTCTCACTGCTTAATGTTGATGAAAGATGTAACAAAGTCGGGATATGTTGATGACCTCTACGGAACTGGAATTGCAGTTTTATCCCCATAAACTAGTTATTTGAAAGCCGTTTTGACTATACCTGTGGCAATTAATAGTTAGAAGGGTTAATAGAACACTGTAAATTTGTAGTTTGAATCAAGCTAATCTTTGGTTTATCTGTCCTTGCTTTAATTGTTCTCCCTGCAACATGTGAACTAGCTCATTCAAAACAAGTTTGTTTCTACTTGAACTGTGGTTGAACCTTTTAATTACCCTTTAGACATACCTACAGGCTCAGGGAAATGACGAGTAGCTTGAGGCATGGTAACATAAGATGACAGGAGAAGTACAGGCTTTTCTCAGCATGGGTTCCCTTGTGATAATCTTGCAAGCAGATGCACTGATGCTTCACTTACAAGAAACCTGGCTGTTCTGGGGGCTTGGGACACCCCCCTCCCAGTCTCTAAATAGAGTCTTTGTTACAGCCCAGCTCTCCTAATACTCTACCAGGATGACAGCCTTTTGCTGTCAGTGTGCAATCTGTTGATACTTTTTTGTTGTTTTCTGATGTTCTCTGTGTCCTGTCTTCAGAGCTAGCTTACTTAACGTGATCCTGTATATTCAGCTGAGTGCTAGTTCCTGCAGATGTCATTTAGAAAGGGAAAAGCAGCAGCAGCCCATGTCAGCAGCCTGAGAAAGGAACTTACAAGAACTAAAAGTGTTACAGTCAGATGTTGTAGCAGTTTCTGAAAGGTTCTTTATAGAGACTTTTAAGTGCAAATGTTTATTTCAGAAGATTATTTGATAGTCTTATTTCCACTTCAGTATTTCAATACAGTACTCTTTTCTTTCTTTCCCTTCTTCCCTCCTTCTGTTGAATAAGCTAGAGTGAACAGAGTGGTATGTTTTGTTTTAGATTGTCCTGTATCTGGCAAGCTTGCTTTAATACCTTTCTGCTTGTTTCTCCACAAGATTGTGGAATTTTTCTTCTGAAGTGTCTTACAAGTCCTGGAGGGGGCAAGTGGGGGGCTTAACTCGTATCCTTAAGAATACAAAAGGAAACCATACCTTTAAAGGCAACTGTAAAGAAGTTGCTAGGTTGGAAAACATAACTTTGTAGAAAGAGGTGAGAGATTAATGGGTGTAAAACAGTGCCCTCCAGAAAAATGGGAATCAAGTCTATGTGAAAAAGCATAATATATAGCAGAATAAAAAGAAAGGGGGGAAAGAAAGTGATGTGAATTAAGGTTAAGGGTTTTAATGTAAATTTGAAACAAGGGGAAATAGAAGAGTAGCAGCAAATAGCTAAACTTAACAGATTCATTTAAATACTTCTGAAGGCCAGAGGGAATATTGAGGGAGCCTCATAGGCTATGAGCAAGTCAGGAAAAAAAAGGCATTAAAGGAATTAGTCACTTCATGAAGTGTTGTGAGTGGCTGAAATATCTAAGCAGGAGGTTCTGGAATGATGTAATGGACAAATGTCAAGTTAGAAAGACCAGACCACCTCTTTTCTCAGAGAATGAGTGTATAAGCTGAACTGGCAGGAAAATTATCCAGCCTCATACTAAGACGCTGAAGCCTAATGACAGTCCTTGTTTGAATAATATAATAGAAAGCCAGTGTAAACGGAAGACATAAGGGGCAGGGATATGATAGCAAGTATTTTTTTTTTTTTTTCTGCTTTGAAGAAAAATGAAATTCCATCTGTAGAAATATCAGTACCTTGAAATTGTTTTGAGGAAGAGAGAGGAACTCTGGAAAACCAGCAGAGGTAAGTTTAAATAAACCACTCAGTTGAAAACCTCTGCTAAATACAAAATCTCTAGAACAGTAGGACTGGACGTTATATTGTACCATGTCTTGAATGTCTTTAACTGCATTAAATGTTATCCAGCCTTAATAATGAATTTTGTGGATAAAAAGTAGAGGTAGCTGAAGGCATGTGACAGCCAGTAAATTTCATCAGAATTAGTTTAAAAAGGATTTTGGTAGTAGGGTATGCAAAAGTGGTAGGAAGTAATGGTAGATTGGACATTGCATTGTTAACTTCCTTTGATCCATTCTTGAGAGGCAGAAGTAAATGGATTTTAGTGACAGAAGAAATTTTAAGTTGGGATAAAGTAAATACTTCCTTGAAACATAATTAATACTTGGTGTTGTGCAGAGGCAGAAGCTAAAGGCATTAGAATTGAAAGAAATACGACTATGTTCCTGGATGTATATAATGAATAATAGAGTGTGCCATGAGATTTAGCTAGTTACTAGCTGCTGAAAGCTTACTTTTGATCTAGAATAAGTATTCTTTTTCTCTTTTTTGTTTGTTCAGACTGCTTACCAGGCTCAGCGAGAGGATTCATGTGTTCCATGAGAAACAAACCATTGTGACACACACAGACCTTTATTTAGTTTATTTGTTTTACAGTCTGGGTATAAAGTTGAGATTAGACCTAAGAGATATGCTGCTTTTAGAAATATCCTGTGGCTAAACATCAGAACAATGCATTGTAAGCCACATCTAGTGCTGAGCTTACGTTTGAAAGCAAATTCACCTGTTGATACATGAAAATGTCATTTTGGCAAACAAGCCACGTTTTGATGGCACACAAACCATAACTTACCTTTAAGTGTAGTCAGATAATAATGCTATAATTAGTGTTAGATTGTTGTGATGTGTTTTTTGCCTGAAGCAGGATGAGATTGCCTCTTAAAAGATGCAGGATTCTTTTGTATAGCTTCCACATGATCAGCTGTTTAGCCGTCTATATATTCTTGGTTTACCTTTTGTTTTTGTACTGAGAAATGATCAGAAGGGGAAAGAGATGTCTTTGTGAACATGCTGTGTGTTGAATTTGAGACCTTATGGTAGAAGGGATGCTAGGTGTAAATGGGATAAGGGAGGCAGAATGAGCATCATCAAGCTTTAAAGTTCCTGTGTATTTTGCCTTGATGTGACTAATATGTCAGTATTATGTGACTGACTGGGTGCTGATGTCCAAAGCTAGTATGAAATCAGTAGAATTTTGACTTACTGTTCTTTTGCACACGTATCTTGCGTAATGCTGAGTCACAGTAAATTTGTTGAAGGCAAATTTGTCATCGAGGAGGCATGAGGTAGGTTTGGTTTCAGTGCCTGCTGGTATTCACAACCCCAAACAGAAGTGACTTGAAACTACAAAGTCAACTTAATTAATAATTAGCTTATTTTTTAACCTAATTTGTTTTAAAGTGTCTGGAATTTCTTATCTTCATGGTCTGAAATGCTAAAAAGTGCAGTTGTCTTGTAAAAAATGTTTAGGCCATGTTAGAATGCTAGAAGTGTTAGTATGATTTTTATTTTCTGACCAATGATGACTGTCAAATGATAGAGATGCTTCTTACTTTTCAAATGCTCTGTTTTTTTTAGATATGATCTTGCAGAAAATATATTGTGGGTCAGCTTGTT
Organism: Psittacus erithacus; assembly: GCA_009867235.2. Taxonomy (NCBI): domain Eukaryota; kingdom Metazoa; phylum Chordata; class Aves; order Psittaciformes; family Psittacidae; genus Psittacus; species Psittacus erithacus. The sequence goes on along the minus strand of WYDI02169117.1, from coordinate 80,626 downwards.
CTGTAAGTGTAGAGATGATGTGCTATAATCTTAATAAAAATAAACATGAATCTCTGCTTTAAATGACAAGTTACGTTTTAGTTCGGCAACAGAAATAAACTTGTTATTTGTGTAGATGGGCACGTTAATGTGAGGTTGCTGGGTTGTTTTTTTTCATGTTAATATAATCCTATGCAGCTGAAAAGTTTTAATTCCCTGTCACTAGTAGCTTTGTTTTATGACTTGTGGGAACTTTTTGGTTTCAGGTTAACTGTGGACTTTGGGGTTATAGAAATTAGGGTGAAGGTCTTTTCATTCAAACTGATTTATTGCACTGCAGTGACTTTCAGTGCAGTAAAGGAATTTTGTGTTTGCAACTCAAATCAGGAAGGCTCAGTTTAATTTGTAGATGCTTTCCTTTTAAGATCTGGCTTTGAGAGTCAGGTTTTTTGCCCTCTTGCTCAAGTTAGAAGCTTTCTGGAACTTTGAAATCTGTATCTGCTGCCTTGCTAAGTCAGAGTGGTCCTATGAAAAAATGGAACTCCACAAATCTTGGAAATATTATGCTGATGGTAAATGTATAGTGAAGTGCTGAATATACTGTGTCCAAACTTTTATGACACTCTTGCCCTCCTTGGTAAAACTGTTTTCCAATAAAACTGGTAAATGCATAATTACCTAATCTCTTCAGTGGTGCTTCTTAAAAAGAAAAAAAGGGAAGGGGGAGGAATTAAAACAAGTGTAATCCTTAAACTTTCAACAAATTGGCTTATGTGCCCAATGGTGTGGCTGTCAGTGCGCTTGGCTGCTAGTGCAGACTGGTGTGTCAGGCTGGGCTCTGAGACAGCACCAAGTGTCAGGTAATTTGGTGTCTGTTAGTGTTTGGGTTTTTTGTTTGTGTTTTTGAATGTAGAATACGAAGAGCAGGGCGCTGGTGAAGATTGAATGTTACTTGGGGGTATACTCCACTGACTCTTCAAGATTAATCGTTTTGCAGAGATAGCTGTGGTACGGGGGTGGTTTATTTTTATTTTAACCACCTTTTCAGCTCTTTTATTCTTCTGTGGAAGATGAGGTCACATTGACCAGAGATACAAACTTGACATCAGTTGTCCTCAATGTTGTGTAGATAATGCAGTTTATTTTCTCCTTTTTTTGCTTGCTTTTGAGCAACAGTCAGTATTGAGGGGTTTTAATTTGTGATAGCATGCTCCGTATTGTACAAAATTTCATGACTTTTCAGACCTTGTGTTAGTTAAGTTTTGAGATGCTTTTTTAAGCATGTATCAGTCTAACTTGTTAAGTGGTCTACAACTAGAATATGCCAAATTTGCTATAGATTAGGTGGATTAGTACTTGGTTTGCTATTTCAAAGGTTTATAAATGTGCTAGAACAGAAACAATTGTGAATTAAGGCCTAGTTCTGGGCACGGAAAAACCTAATGGGACTAGGAAGCCTGCAAAATAAAGTACACTTGAAAGATAGAGATGAGCAGCAATTCCATGAAGAAGTCTTCTTCCAGTTTTTATCAGAAAGTCTCTAAAAGTCTGAACCCTGATTCAAGGCTATATATTGTATCCATGTTTAGTTATGACTTATGTTAAATTTGAAGCTCCTTTAATCTTCTGGCCC